>OX422201.1:5792626-6007626 GCA_949130485.1 Agelas oroides | reverse complement strand
TGGGCCAAGGGTGTATCAAGCTTTCCCCTTTCCAACCTCCTTCTATACTCCTGGCCATGCATATAGCTCCAACAGTGTCACTACGTACGTATAGGGTAAATCATCTCTTATGTATATCCAGGCCGGGCACAAATGGTGAAAGAGCAGTCGAGATTGGAGAAATTACTTCTCCAACAGCAAAGAGAAATTCAAACTCTGCAGAGGACTTATGAAATCACCAAAGCAGGTATCTACATCTCCTCCCCATCAAGGCATCCTGCAATAAATGTCAACGTACTGGCAACCTGTCTTGTCTCACACTCGTATAAGTTAAGTGGCTGGCATCTTCACATAATGTAATGAGAAGCCCCAGTGGGGTTAAGCAATACATGAACAATCAACGAACCACATCTCCCTAAAAACTAGGCCTAGATGTCATGTAAAGTCACCCACTGCACAGGACGCGTTTCAGCCAATACCAGGCCTCATCAGCTGCGGTGGGGTGACAGTAGCCTCGTCCCCAGGCCCTGCCCAAAAATCGGGTTTCCCGAGTTTTGGGTGGGGCCTGGGGACGAGGCTAGGGTGACAGGGAGATGGGGACTGCCATCTCATGCATGCAAGAATGCCTTCTACTCACAGTGTCTATTGTTAACCGTCCACAGAGCTGATGACAGCACAAGAACACGCCCACAGAATGCAGCAGAAGCTAGTAAATGCTAACAAAGCAGGTGAATACTAAAACCAGGAGCACCATGCACTAATGGTGGTACTGCTACAAAAACTATAGGACTAACCTCTCCTTCATCAGCCAAGCAAAACACAGCTGCACTGTCAAATCAGCTGCAGAGTGTGAAGGAGTTGCTTACGAAGACAAGCCAGGAACTGGACAGGGAGAAGGGGAAGGTGAGCTGGAAAAATGAAAGTTGTACAACCATACGTACTAACTGGTAATGTTTGCTGAACTTTGCTCACTTCTATTAGCACCATGAAATTGGCAGAATGCAGCATCAGTCTTCTGAGCAGCAGAGGTGGGAGCAACACCTGCAGTGGCAGCTAGGAGTGAGCAGCCAGAAACTGAGGAAGGCTGGCTCCAGAGTCAAGCTACATGCCTCCTCTTCTTGTGTGGGGAAACACCACCCCCATCTTGCAGGACAAAGTACCAGACAACCTCCTCCATATAAATCACACACACGTATGCCCAGAATTCGAGACAGTGACAAGCCACAGAAAAGACCACGCAACTTAAAGTTGGTGTAAGCTCACATTAAACGAATGAGAAGAATTAAGAGTGTGTGTATGGGATAAGGAAGGAGGGCCTTTCTGTCCCTGTATTCTCCCCCTTCTCCTCCCTCTCCCCCTCAATCCCCCCCTCCCCTCCCCCCCCCCCCCCCCCCCCCCCCACACACACACATATACACAGTCCCCCTCCATCAGTAGCCCTACCAAAGCTTCCTCAGCCATTTGCCACTGGCTCATCAACAGTGGTAAAGAAGAAGAAGAAGCTTCCCTCATTTCATTTCTCCAAGTCAGAACTGGTCACGCTGGCCAGTTTTAAGGACCAGGAATCAGCTGACCAGGTCATGCAGTGGCTTGGACTACAGGCCAAACTGACAGACTAGCACCACTTCATAATGTTTCTTCGTCTCTTGTTTGAATGATTGAATCATCTGACTGTTCTGACATACCCACAATATGACTTTGCATTGGAGCAGTGCTCCTTAAGTGCACTTTTTTTTTACCCCCTTGCATAGTGTTCCCCTGCAATGCAAATTTTTAATGGAATGGAATGCGGAGAGGACAGCTACAGATAGTGGCAGCCTCACCACCTGGGAAGAGACCGCTTAGCAAACATAGTCATTTAATGGACAAGCAGTTCAATTTGCACTAGCACACTTCACAAATGGTTATGTAAGCTACATGTAAGATAAGTCCAAAAGGATAGTCACTGAAACAAACTCAGACAGTGAAACGTGAAGTATGAAACCTAGACATGCACCATCCCATAGAGGAATGTCCATAGCAGAACATATGTGAAGAGTCCTCCGAGAATCCCATCAAACCAGACCGCCCTTCTTGTGGTAAAGTATCTGTTCCAGCTGGTGCCAGCCTTGAAGGCCAAGAGGAACGAGAAGAACACAGAATATATGATGAAGAATCCAAATCCATAGAGACCTGTCAGTCCCAGTATTCCGGCTGTGGCCCCTGAAATGGCAGCTCCTGACGTGCGGCAATACTCTATCACGGCATAGTTGTTTCTCACCGCTCTCTCATTGAAGACCTCCCCCTTCAGTCCACTCATTTTGTAAGACAGCTGTCACTTTCAAGAAAATAGTTCTGCAGGTCAATCTGGCTGGTTGTGGCAGAGAAGCTCACAGTCTTGATTCCAGTTACTGGTATGGGGTATGCAGTAGTGGCTTTACTTGTGCAGTGCCTTGAACAGAGTATTCTCCAGTTCTAAAGGAGGAAGGCAAGACACTTTACATGAAACCCAGTGGCAGCTCCTGCACTGGCTACAGTATACGAGGAAAGAAGAGAGAGAAAGTAGGAGCTCACCTTGCATGTCCTCATGTATCATCATGTACTACATCTTCCATGTGCTCTTTAACTCCTTTGAAACTAGTTTTAAGCAGTTAACCCCCAAAGAACGAAATAGGCCTAGTGATCGTTAATAATGCCTCGCGGTGGCAAGATCGCTGCTTTGGGGTCTTCGTCCTACTCCTCCGGCTCCTCCACCTCTCGGGAGGCTCACTCGACAGAGGTGACCTCCACCGTAGCGTCCATGTTACAGGAGCTGCAATCTCTGATCAAACAAACCCAGGTAGGTGGGAAAGAGCGGGCACTAAATAGAGTGACAGTGTTGACCTTTTATCTTCTTACGCAGGAAGAGAGGGAAAATGGTGAACAGACACTTGTGGGTATCAGAAAGACCCACGAGAAAATGAAAAATGAACTTAGAGGTACAGTACCCAGCAAATACATCCTTACCCCCAGATGCAAGGAACCAGTCCTGTCTAGCCAGACCCTCACTTTAGGCAGTCTACCAGACTTTCCCTTGTTATAGTGGCTTTGCAACAGGTAAAAGCAACTGTCAAAGTGAGCCACTGGGTACCGCTATCATATGCGCAGAAAGTTGTAGTGAGAGTCTAGCTATGGAAGACAGCAAGGAAGAGAGAATTTCTCACATGATAATCAGCAAGTGAAAACAAGTGTAGGCTGGCTACAACAGTAGCCTTGTTCCCAGGTCCCTACCCAACTTTCTGTTGTTCCCACTTTACTGCTGGAGGAGGCAGAAAGTTGGGCAGGGGGCTGAGAACGTTGCTATTGCAATAGCACTAGCTTGGTACCGTAGATCTGGAAACACTGTAGGGACGTACTGTGGCAGTAAAGACGAACAATTTATCGGATAATAAGAAAATTGTCACGCATTTGCCACAAGTCACCTGCGGGTATTGAAGAAGAGGCCATCTTGCACAAAATATCTAGCTAGCTGTGCTGTGAAACCGTGTGTACGAAATGTGCTGACCGTAATGATTATCAGTTGTAAAATGTATTTCATGTTGTTGTTATTTTTCCGTGGTTTACGCAACCACGGAAATATTTTTACAACGAAAATTTCCAGATCTACGGTATGTACAACAGTCACCTCCCAATTGTTGCGTGGGAAGTCACCTGCTGACTACACGCGTGGGAAGTCACCTGCTGTCCATACACAACTAACTGTGATCAAACTGAAGACGACAGTCTGGGAATTAGGCAAGGTCTCTCTCTGCTTGTTACGTATGCTTACATTTATCCTCAGTTTCACTGTACTTCAAGCAGAAGCTTCAAGGACTGTACTTGAATGCTCTTCAAGATGCCAAGAAAGAACTAGCGTAAGTTGACTCTAGTAGCTCGGTATTATCAGAGTTCCATGTTAGCTTCCATTTCTCCCACTCCCCTCCTCTCTCTCTCTCTCACTAACAGACTGATAGAGCAAGGTCTGGACAAGATTGCTGAAGTCAGACAAGAAATTGGAGAGAAGCAATGTATGTCTTCACCTCACTAGCTACACCAGTAAAGCTCTCATTTTCATATCTCTTGACCTTTGTACAGCTCGACCCGCCACTCAGCCTATTGTGTCTGACATCCGACATGCAAAGCAAGTCCCGCTACTAACTATATTATTTGTCACATGGTACCCTAGCCTTGTACCCAGGCTCCCCCCTCCCCCAAGGCCTGGGGACGAGGGTAATGGTTGCTGCACATGGTACCCTAGCCTTGTACCCAGGCTCTCCCCTCTCCCAAGGCCTGGGGGCAAGGCTGATGGTACACATGGTACCCTAGCCTTGTACCCAGGCTCTTCCCTCTCCCAGGGCCTGGGGACAAGGCTGATGGTACACATGGTACCCTAGCCTTGTACCCAGGCTCTTCCCTCTCCCAGGGCCTGGGGACAAGGCTGATGGTACACATGGTACCCTAGCCTTGTACCCAGGCTCTCCCCTCCCCCAAGGCCTGGGGACAAGGCTGATGGTACACATGGTACCCTAGCCTTGTACCCAGGCTCTCCCCTCCCCCAAGGCCTGGGGACGAGGCTAATGGTACACATGGTAAACTGATTGTGGTCACTTTTCATTTAAAAAATTACATAGTGCTAACATAGTGTGTTATGAAAGCTTTATGGTGATGAGATGTGCTGAAATTTAGAAATCGAGTAGCTACACCCCTTTTTCAGTTTTCTCTGATCTTTTGCCGAGTGACATCCAATGATGTACGAATATTCCTTGTTGTAATTTTGCACAGAGTTCTTACATGAATACTGTCTGCTCAATTTATACCCTTGTCATGTGATAAATGAATGTTGTACTGGAAAATATGCTTGGTTTGTGCAGACTAGCCCATACATTGTACTTATTTACTGCTTTGTTTTCATATTTGTCTCTGTGGGTAGTCCACCATGACCCTTAACCTCATTGCCATGCTTGTGAAAAGTCAGAACAATATAGCTATTCACTTACTGCTACTACTGTATTACACATTGCACAATGTTGAAGGGGCTAGTATGATTTCTCATTTCTCTGGCATTCCAGGAGGCGGCGTCGAGGCATGTTGATGACAGTTCTCCACCAGTTTGCCTTGGAGCAGCCTGTGTGGAGGGGGAAGCCAGGAGAAAGGTAATATCCTGACATTGTTACCCACTAGCTGTCACAGTGGCTGTTATCATCCTCCTTCGTCTCCTAGCCCCCCTCCTCTGTGTGGCTGTGTTCCTGTTGATGATAAGTACAAGTGTAAACCCTCAGACCAGGTCAGGCAGTTCAACTTGGTGGAATACCAACCATACTTGGAGCATTAAGCTCCCACTCCTTTTTTTCTTCTTATCTTCACCTCCCCCATCCTTTCACACACCACAGGTTGCAGCACGGGTGCGTACAGAAGATGGGGAAGAGCAATGGATCCTGGCTGAGGTGGTTTCTTACAACTCTCACAACCACAGATACATTGTGGATGACATTGATGAGGAGGGACACAATGAGAGGAGGTGAGGGAGGAATAATGATAGGTGGAGGGATGGAGAGGAGGAGAGGGAGGGAGGGAGAAGGTTCTGGTAACTCTTCCACTGTCACTGCAGGCGGTACAATGTGAGTAAGAGAAGGATCATTCCACTGCCCATCTACAAAGCTGACCCTCAGTTCTACCCAGAGGCACTCTTCAGAGCTAAACAAGTGAGCCTCCTAGAGTTAGCATTATAGTAACTGTTTCACCTGCTGTTGTCCAACTGCTGTCTCCACAGCTTGTGCTAGCACTGTACCCACAGACCACATGCTTCTACCGAGCTATTATCCATGAGCAACCAAAGGATGTGAGTGGTTGTGTGTTGTGGGTGTTGACTCCATAGTAATATTTTGGGACTTTGTGCATTTATGTATGGCTATTCTGCAATAAGATGGCTCTTCCTCTCCGTCTTTCTTCCTCTTCCCCTCTCTCTCCAGGTGCACTCAGAGTACTCTGTTCTGTTTGAGGACACTACCTATCCTGAGGGGTACTCCCCTCCTCTGGGTGTGCCCCAGAGATATGTACTGCCTGTGAGGGAGACACGGAGAAGATAGCCAACAGTGGAAAACTGACCCTGTAATTAGCATCTCTAGTTAGTATCATAGTTGAATGAACTTTTATCAAACTCTCTCCATTTTTGAAAGTAAAGGGTAGCTTGTACAGCTAAATACATTTGTGCAAAGCAAACACCTCAGTAATCTCTAGTTTTATGCCCAGACTACTTTCTCCCAGGTCTGGGAATGAGGCTCAAGGTTATTACTCATTGTAATGAGATTCAAGGTCAATTGCCAACCTAATCATCTCTACGGCACGGGACTAGTTAGTCTAGTGAGTGCTCTACCGGGTACATGCATCGCTGCCTGCTACAGCAAACATGGCAGAAAGACCCGGACGAAGCTGGGAGAGAGGTAAAAAATTAATATGTAGTTATCCAGTCTGTATGAGAGATCTTGCGCTGTTACAGTTCCAGCCACGCCCACTTTAAAGATTATGTCCGAGCGTCATGTAAGATATCTTACTCCCGGTGCATGAAGGACAACTGTGGCATTTAGTGTTCACCTGCCCAACCTTACCCTAACCCACAATCCACTTGTCTAACAGTAATGCCTATGGCGTTGCATCCATGCAACGCCCAGGCTGTCAAATAGTCGGATATCCTACAATGGATGGTCCCATACAATTCCCCTGAATGCAGTTCCTCCACTGTCGCATATATGTAGGGTTGGATGTATCAAGAAAAAAGAGAAGGAGTCACTTACAGTTGGCAAGGAATACCCAGCAACATGAGCAGACTGGTAGAGCTGCTTCACACACTCGGAGACTGCCTTTGCAAATAACACATGCACAAGGGGACAAAACTAGAGGGGCTTCAGCTCCTAGAGAGGAGAGAGAAGGAAGAGAGATGGAAGGTAATAGTAGAGGGATTGTCTCATTTTGACTAAGCTCTTATTTGGCCTACTAAATATCAATTTGTGTCGTTTCACCTACTCAACAAAATGTGTACAGAATAACAGTTTTTGTAAAATTGTGTGTGGATATCTTTGGTAGTAAGTTGTCAGGTCACGGTAACGCAGGCCCTGCACAATCAATAGACAAGCCTCCACTGAGATATCCCTGGTGCAGCTTGCTGCTGCTAGAACTGCTCTTCCACAAATGGCTGCAGAAGAGCCACTGATGAACTGAAGCAGAGGTTCTGCACATACCAATCTGTAAAAATAGCAAAATCTTATCCTGATTGAAATGAGCCCAAACTAGAGAGGGAAAGGCAACACTTACTACTACACAGTTTTATATTGTCTTCTATATATATATATATATATATAATTATATGCGAAGCTTTTTGATGTCAAGGATGGGTGCTTAAGCATTTGTTGTCAAGTTTGTACAGCATTCATTGTGTCCATGCTATCCCTACATATACAGAGTCCACCAGCTGTAGCAGCTATTTACAACTGAACTGCTTTGAGGAGAGAGCATTAATTTCGCATTGGTTTGTCAGTGCTTAAAATAAGGAAACACAGTGTTTAGAGGTTTCATACTTAACACAATCATTATTAGCTCCACTCTTTTGTCTTTTGTTTTGTGACTGCGTTGTGAAACAAATGGTGTGTGAGGTAGGTTTAATATTCCACCATATCTAGGGAAACTGGACACTGGTACCCTTTGCAATGAGCTGGTCAGTGTTTCTGACTGGCGTAAGCTGGGACTCTACCTTGGTTTGCAAGACTATGAGCTAGACCAGATTCAGAGGAGCCACCCTGCTGAAGGGTGTGATGGATGGAAACGAGAAATATTTTCCCTATGGCTACGGCGCATACCCAGTGCCTCATGGAGAGATGTGGTGGGAACTCTTCAGCAGATGGGGGAGAAGACTGTGGCAGAAAGGATCGAACAGAAGTACATTCAAAAAGTACCTCCAAGTAAGCTACTTTAATTTGTTGTTCTAGCTGGTACAAATAAATTTCACTCAGGTATCAGCTCACCTTTCCAGCACTTTGTTCTTTGAATTAGGATGAGAAGGATAGTAACCAACCTATAGTAACCAAATATTTCGCTAAAACAGGAATTTTGTTGCCATACACACAAATGCAAAAAGTGGGTTTTGTTTGTCCGTCTGTCTGTCCAACCAAAATTTTTGAAGTCAGTACGTTAAATTCAACATAGCATTGAATTTGTGAACATCAGCCTCTGTATGAACAGTTTGCAACAACTTAGATATGGCAGAGACCGGGCATACGTGGAGTCTGGACACATGTTCAATGCAGAATATACTGGAGTATGCGTGCTACTGAGTCAGGGCAGTTCAAAGCTCTATGTGTGAAAGATCCCAGTGAAGTCAAATATCGTGAAAGAGAGCAAGATACATCCTCATAGGGAGATTGTGTCAACTGCATGATACTTATAGCTAGCTAGCAAGAAGTATAATTGTGCTGTAACAGTTGCTTGATTAACTAGTAACAGCTTGTGCATGCATGCACTCCATCCGTATCCAGAGTTTGCTAATTATTATGCTGTTTATCAGCAATGCATTGAATACTCAGTCTGGTGGCTAGCTGTGAGCCTCAGTATTACTGCCATAGCAAAGCACCACAGTGTTTTCTTCTCTGGAGACTAGATATGTATGAGACCTTCCACTGACTTGCCTAGCTTTTTGATACACGAGCCTTCTCATCCAGCATTTAATGCTATACAGGGAAGGCATTGTGAAATTGGTTATGTACAGTGATTTACCCTGGACGTCAGGTGGACATCAGGAGTTAATCACAACATAGCTGTTAATATCTTTACAGAGGTTGTTTGTGGGATCCTAGCTGCAGAGTAGCAAATCAAGTATATATTCTTGGTATTGGAGCTTTCACTCAGAGATTGTAGCCTCGTTCCCAGGCCCCCCCCTGGGAATGAGGCTACAGAGATTGCACAATCCGAAGAAACACATTATAAAACAGGACCAAAATTCATAAAGAGAACACTTCTTGTATTTTTCTAGGCACTGGCACTCCATCCATCACAAAACCAGAAAGTCCATCCTTCACAAACCCATCCACTGAAGCTGTTGCACGACGCAACATTTTACGGATTCAAGGAAAGTTTTCCACACTAGTGACAACAAGCTGCACAAGGCTACGAGGTAGAAACATCAACATTGAAGATTTCCAGACACATCTTATCACGATGTACTCCTCTCCTGGCTCCAGAGACGGAAGTGGTACAGTCACCACAGTAGTAGAGTCTGCTACAAGCCTGGCTGAAATATTTCGTGCACTCAGCAAATACCAGATGTGGGATTACCTCAACTACTACCTTCTGCAGAGTATCATTGAGCAGTTTGCAGGTGATGACAATGAGCTGAAGACTATGATGGAAGAATACCAGAAAGATCTAACAGGTCACATTCTCACTCTGCAGATCCAAACATACCTGGATGCCACTAACTATGAGCACTCAGCTGATGAGAAACTTCCAGCTCTTCCGCCACCAAGCGTTTTCAAAAAGCTTTCTGTCAAAGTCAAGGCTAACATCACTGAACACTCCCTCAGCTATGTCTTTGAACTGTGGGAGTCACTTGCAATCCACTTTGTCCTCCCCCAACCTGCAATGATACTCTACAACATTGCTGAAGGGTGCTTAGGCATCACGTGGCTCTTCCCCACTAACCTAGTTAAGTATGTCACGAGAATGGCACGAGAATCTTTAGACATGTTTGCTAGGCAGCACATTCAGAGAGTAATGCTGGAGGAGCAATGCATCTATCCCATGGAGTTTGAGCGTCTCCTGCAGACAACACCATTGAAAATGAAGGTGTGTTCTAGCCTCGTTCCCAGGCCCCACCCAGCTTTCCGTTGCTTGCAGTACGGTATGGAAAAGCCGTTTCCGTACTGTAAGCGACGGAAAGCTGGGTGGGGCCTGGGAACGAGGCTAGGTGTGTTCATAATGTTATTAGTCATACTAAGGTGTTACACTGTTAAAGGTTCAAGTAAGACATTATAACATTTTCTAAGTACATTGTGTGCTTTATGGCAAGCTATTCTGTGCACTGCCTCATGCCTTCTGCAAGAGGCAGCTTGAATTGCTCATAAACTCTGCTGCTATGCGTAGCTACATGCATGGTCTATGTACTGTGGTCTTGATTACTATCTGAGGAATGCAGGACATTGTGGGGAGAGCCTTAGCAAGTGCATACACTTGTCATCAATTACAAATGGGCCTTCAAGCTACTGCAATGCTAAAGCTAACTTGGTATATATAAAGACAAGTAGAAGGCTCAGACTTGATTCGTCACACTGGGTCATCAACACACATAAGCTTGCTAGTCTTGAAAACCTGCTCATTGTAACAACTGTAAAATGATGGAAGTCGGCTTAGCTTGTAAACACAGACTACTTACTGCTTAGCCCACACAATAGGTAGGCACTCAGTCACAAAAGCTTGCTGATTGGTTTAAAGACGGATTTGGCTGGGCACAGGACTATCTTCACCCAAACCTTCATACAATTGTATTTACCCAATGAACATCACTGCTCATGCAACAAATAAAATGGTATGCACTTCATTCATGTATTATCGAATCATGCTTCTAAATGTGGTCTATAATCTATAATCTTTTTATAATTTTTATTTATACCATGAGACACAGCAGTGTGTCCCCAAAAACAGATAGCAATTTGCTATAACAGATAATAGTATGATTTCTATTTGAGATGGGTTGGAGGGGGAGTGGTTGCAGTACACTGGTATCTTGTGGGCACCATCCCTACATGGTGGCAGTTGCAGCTGATGTAAATAGTTGTCCAAGTCAATCATTACTAGTATAGTAGAGTTCATCCTTGAATCATCAGGGAGCCTTTTTTTCACTTTATATATAGTTTGGCAAACTGCGAATTTGTTCATGTTGCTATTTATGCCTCATGCTATAGTTGTGTATATCCTGTAAAGACGTAGCTACACTTGTATAACCTGTTTACTGGTACATGTATATACATATGTATGTGTGTATATACATACATACATATTACTTGTATATGTTGAACTGTTAAACCTTCAATCTGCAGCCCAATTTTAATGCTGATGAGCATCCATTTGAAAAAGTCAATGCTGGTGCTCAGCCATCTAACCCAAAACAAGATATAGCTGACGAACTGAAATCTTACGAAATCTGCAATGTCGAAGGACTATTGGAAGACAAGCACGTGAAGGGACGTGGATCATTTGGAGCAGTCTATGAGGTCAAAGCAAATGGAGTGCCATGCATTGCAAAACGTTTGCATGATATCCTTCAAGGCTATGGACAGCATGAGGCTGTTAGCACTCAAGAGAAAAAAATGCTTTGTGAGAATTTTCGCAGGGAGTGCATAATTCTAAGCAGATTGAGACATCCGAATATAGTACAATTTCTTGGTGTGTGCTACGGAAAGCGTGAGGGAGACCTAATGCTACTGATGGAGTACCTGCATATGGACTTGCATCATTGTCTGACTGAAAACCCAAACATGCCCCTCCCCATCAAGATCTCCATATTGCTGGATGTCTCTTATGGCCTCCTTTACTTGCATACCCAAACCCCAGCAATCATCCATCGAGATTTGAAAGCTAGGAATGTCCTGCTAACTACTGATATGCAGGGAAAACTTGCTGATCTTGGTGTTGCGAAGATAATTGATCTCATGACATGCAAGCAATCCCACACATTTGCACCTGGCACAATTGCAGTTATGCCACCTGAGGCACTTCAAGAAAACCCTCATTACAATTACAAACTTGATGTGTTTTCCTTCGGGACACTAACTTTGCATGCAGTAACACAAAAGTTTCCTAATGTACATGAAGTACCATTTGAGTATATAGAAAAGGGGAAGATGCAAATTGCAAAAAGGATGAGCGTAATAAGAGAAATGAGCCAGGACCACTGCCTGTACCCACTAGCAATGGAGTGTCTTCTTGATGACCAAAACAAGCGACCAACCACCCAATCACTGAATGCACAGCTCAAAAGACTCAGTGAGCAGCATCCAAGACAGTTTCATGATTTTCTGCACGTGCACAGAGAGCTTCAAAAGGTGGGCAGAGTATGTGATCCCACCTCCTATTTTGTTTTTGGAAGTGGGTGTCGATCAAAAGTGTCTATAACTCAGAGATCATGTTTCTACTATGTACATACCAGTAACTCCATTGAGGTAGATAATAAACCACACTCAGCGGTGTCTAAGTCGAGTTTCATCTTTCAGAATGTAGGTACTGAAGGCCTAGTTTTATTCCTCTCTCCCACACATGCAATTGAGAATGAGACTTTTAGGGATACATATTCTGCATTTCAGTTATGTATGCACAGACCAACATGTTGATCAAAATACTTGTTCACACTTGAATGAACCCACTTTAGCAACAAGAGATCCAGAAGAAGCTTGAGAAGGAAATGGCTGAGTCTAAATCCCGCAGTTTACATGAGATGCTAAAGGTGGGCAGAGTATGTTTCTAACTGATCCCACCTCCTATTATGATTTTGGAAGTGGGTGTCGATATAACATATGTAACGTAATGTCAGAGATCATATTTTCTACTATGTACATACCAGTAGCTCAAGAGCACATGATGACGCCATTTTTTATCCTCCTCCCTCCGCAATAAGAAATTATATCATCATGCGCTCTTGAGTAGCTCCATGGGGGTAGGTAATAAACCACACTTGGTGCCTGATTTTCATCTTTCAGAATATAGGTACTGATGGCCTAGTTTTATCCCCCTCTCTCCCACACATGGAATTGAGAATGTGAGACTGCATGTTTTAGAGATACATATTCTGTATTTCGGTTATATATGTACAGACCAGCACGTTGATCAAAATACTTGTTTTGTATTAATTACGCCTGAATGAACCCACTTTAGCAACAAGAGATTCAGAAAAAACTTGAGAAGGAAATGGCTGAGTCTAAGTCCCGCAGTTTACATGAGATCCGGATATTAAGAAGGGAACTGAAAGATAAGCAGGATGAAGTACAACGACTGACGAAGCAAGTGAAGCAAAGAGGTTCTGAGGTGTGAATATACTAAGTTATATAAACGTTGTTCTGTTTCGATTTTTAAGGTTTGCCTTGAACAGATCTAACTGCAGATCACCCCTCAATATATCTTCACTATATAAACTGTCTATATAAATGCTCCGGATGACAACACTATCAACCTTTGACTCCCCAAAGGTTGATCTTCATGTGCACATTTTTTTTTTCTGCTAAGAGCCTAGAAGTGGAAGAGTGGAAGAATCATGAAATAGTTTGCTGTTTTTGTTTGCTGTACCTCAACTGAGCATATAAATGACAAAGGAAGTGTTTTTGTAGTTGCAATGTGATTACAGTGTACATTATTCACAACAAGAAGTGATGTCATAAGGATTAGTCTTCACTTTCAGGCTTGCCCACCCACCTGTATGTAGTTCTCTGTGTAGGGGGGATGAGAATTGATTTGGAGGGGCCTAAAAAGACCTGTAGAGAGTAAAATTCAGTGGTTAAAGGCTTAATTAAGGAAGTATTTTACAATTGATATTATTTGTAACAAATTTTAGGTTATTCAAATGAGATCCACTTGCCAAGAATTACAACAAAAGATAAATCTACTAGAAAAACAAGTCTCTAAAAGCACAAACAAGCTTCTTGTCATGGAGGAAGAAACTTCTCGACTAAAAGCATTCAATCAGGATTCTGTCTATCGCTGTGAGCACCTTGAGAGTATCCTTGAGGAGAGAACATCTCTAATTAAAAAGTACCAGCAAAGCAGCAGTCACAGGTACAAGAAGTTGGAGGAGGCAGCTAGCCATGCAAGAAAGCAAATTGAGCACCTGCAGACTGTCTTGATTGAAGCTACTCAACAAGAAGCAGAGGAGATACAAACTCCTGCTAGTTGTAACCAGCTGCAGCTCCAATCTCTCACTCGCTATAATAAAGGTAAGCTCTCATGTTTTTTCTGTTTGTAAACCATGTGAGTATGTGAATGTACACTACTTCTGTAGCTCTCCCTGCATAGTAACAGCTAGATTGCCACTCTAATTAGTCTCATAGATATGTGACATATGTGGAAGTTTGTCCTTCCTTGTATTGCTGCCTGCCTTGATTAGCCACTGGATGCAAAAGTGGTTAATAAGACAATCGTTTGTCACTCAGTCTGCTAAACAGCACTTTGTTGATTTCTTTGCTATTTTGAACTTTTTTTTCGCCACCCAGAAACTCATCCCGTATCGTCAAGGTTCAGTCTACGTAAGCTAACTCCTCCTGGAACTCATTCAGTTGTCCTACTTTCTCTACATGATAACAAGTTAAAGCTCAATGAAGAAGCTATACTGCTTTTACGAGACATCAAGAAACCAGTAGCAATCCTGACTATTTGTGGTCCCTATCGTAGTGGCAAGTCCTACTTTCTCTCTCAACTGCTGGGTTCACCTGATGCCTTTAAAGTGGGGCATACAATAGAACCCTGTACACATGGAGTGTGGATGGGCACAACTGCCCTTGAGTGTGAAGAGTTTGTACTACTGCTTCTAGACACTGAGGGGACTGATGCTATTGGAGACTTTAACAGTGTTGGTGTATTTAACCTTCTCGTCATGACAACTCTTCTAAGCTCCTGCCTTATCTACAATTCAACTGGTGTGCCCAGGAGTAAGGACCTTCAGAAAATGAGGTAACATTCAGTAAAACAGACTTGTCTTAGCTAATAACAAAGTGGTTTGTTTTGTATATAATTTAACCAGTAATGGAAGCAATTAGGAATGCAATAGTATACATGTAAATTAGGCTGTCTAACAATTTGAGAGATGAATAATTATAGGAACCTGCTGTTTCAACATTATTCAACTAGCAGTGTTCCTGGTGGATAGTATAACTACAGTGATAAGGAAAGCTATGGAACTGAACATCCAGGTCTAGCAGGCCTGAAAGAGTAGGCAGTAGCTTGACTGGAAAAGGAAATATCTGGCCCAACAGTGGGAGTTCTGATGGTTTGTGCAGCAAAAACATGACTTAGTGGATCAACTGGTTTAACCCAACTAGATTTGTTGCAGAGCTTGTGGGCACGAGAATTTAAACCATGCCTACATTCATCCTTGCCTGAGGCATGTTCTGTACATACTGGTACCATATGTATGTTTATCTGTAGTATTAATTTTGTTAGTAATTTAGAATTTTATGTCCTTAAAGTGATTTTGTAATACATGTGACTCATGAGCAAACATCTACCAGTAAATGTTTGAAAAGTTACTAAACGCTTTATATATTCTTGCTTGCTTATAGCTGTTTTACACACCTTTCAACTGCCCTCGTCCAAGATGACTCCAAACAGGAACACCTTGCTCACCTTAAGAAATACTTTCCAGATTTTGTTTGGCTTATTCGCAATCAAGCAGTAAAACTACAGAAGGATGAAAATGGCAACCCACAAACATGGACTCAGTACATTAAAGCTAAAGTTCTTGTTCAAAGTGAAAAGCCATGCTATTCCGCTTCAGATGAAGTTGTGCGGGTCATGCTACATCTTTTCCCTTCTCTGGAATGCAAAGTAATTCCTCATCCATTTTGTGACAATCCAGCAGAGACACCTAAAGAAGTCTCTCCAAAATTTAATGCAGCAATTAAAGAAGTAGTCCAACAACTATTGTCCAGTGTAAAGCTAAAACCAGGACTCAGTGCTAGTCTAGATGGCTCAATGGTTGCTAATCTTGCACAAGAGTATGTTAAGGCACTCAATTCAGGAGAAAACATTATTATAGAGGGAAGCTTGTATGCGACAATCATTCAGAAACTTGAAGATCTTACTGAAGAACTAGTTCAGCAGTATCGGATGAAAATGGTCGAAATTCTCGACCCAAAATACCCCTTAGAGGAGGGCACAATGGATGATGAAGAACATCCCCCAACAACACTCATGGCATTCCATCAGCAAGTTTTTGAAGAATGCAAGTTAATCCTCACACAAAAAGCTGATTTTTACATGCCAACTCTGAATACTGCTCCAGTTGATGCAGCTCTTTCAAACATTTGTAGGAAGAAAATGGATATCTTGACTAAGTTTAAAAAATGTGTTTGTGAGTATGAGGCAACAGGAGGACTAGCAGGCCAGAGAATGGTGCTTGTGAGGGGTGAATTGCATCACTTTGTGACAAAGAACAAAGAAAGATCTTCTGAGCGGTGCAGATTGCTATTTGATCAGTTGGTTGAACAGGAAAACGATGTGAGACTAACCAAATTGGAAGAGGATTACATGGCCAAAGCAGTTGGTCCTGCAAAAGAGAAAGTATTCAAGCAGAAAGCACAATGGATTTCTGGTCAACCTGAGGATGTCATGGTCGCTGAAATGACATGGAGAAGACCTATCATTCACACAGATGCAGCCTGGAATTATGAAGTGCAAAGAAAAATAGAAGGAAATGAATGGATAAATTCTGGCATGACTCCAGATATGCACATAGTGATAACTGACCTCAAACCAAATGTCAAGTACCATTTACGTGTCCATGGGGTCTGCATCCACATGCACGGCAACAAAGGAGAATGGAGTGAAGAGTTAACAGTGACAACTCCTCCAGGCAAGCCCAACAAGCCTCAAAAACCAATTATTAGGCTTAAATCTTCCACAACAGCTACCATACTCATACAGCAACTGCAGCCTAATGATGACAATGGAAGTGAAATTACTGATGTCATAGTTGAGAGCAAATTACAAGACACTCCGTTGAAAGTGACACACTTTCCAGTAGAACCACATGGAAATATCAAAGATACACATATGACAAAAGACCTTCCCTTGGATTGTGTTACATGTGACAGTTTCTATAGCTACCATTTTCGAGTTTCAATGAAGAACAGTGTTGGTGAAAGTGAACCAAGTGATTGGACAATAGTAGCCACCAGTGAACTGATTCCTGGGCCTCCTCAAGATATTAACTCGGATAATGGAATGTATCAGATCACCTTAAGGTGGAGTCAGCCCAACATTCATCCATTTGCAGTGAAGACATATGAGGTGCAGAGTGGAACTATCACTGGTGTATGGCATGTAATTGCTGAAACCCAATCAGATTTATTGACTGCTGCAGTTAAGAACTTGAAGCCAAACACAAAGTACAGGTTCCGTGTTCGTGCTGTGAATGAGAACAAGGAAGGGGAATCATCAGAGGTGTATGATACTCGAACAAGCCCGGGTGTACCCAGCAAACCATCAAAGCCAGAAGTGACTATTACTGCCCCTCAGATGGCCATTGTTGCAGTTCAGCGGCTCAACAAAGAGGATGAAAATGGAAGCCCTGTTACTCATGTCATAATTGAAAAGAGAGCTGTGGGTGACCACTGGTCATCTGACAAGTTTGAAGCCGATACCAGTATGACACTGATTAAAAATGATATAGTACTTCAAAATTGCATGCAATGTTTTCGAATTCGAATGAAGAATGACATTGGTGTTAGTGATCCCAGTGATATATTTCAAGCGCCATACTTGATCCCTGGGCTACCACAAAATTTCCAGGAAAAGGAAAACCTCTGGGTTACAGGTACATTGCACAACAAAATTACTGTTTCCTGGGATAAACCTGATGCTCAACCACAAGCAGTAAAGCAGTATGAAGTGGAGATGCAACAGGAAGGTAGCAGTCAGCCCACTTATCAAAGTGTGGAAAAATTAATTGCTACATTCTCAAACCTCAAACCCATTACTGTATATAGTTTTCGAGTTCGTGGCAAAAATGAGGCAAAATATGGTGAATGGAGTGACGTGCTTGAAATCAAATCAGCTCCAGGCCCACCATGCCAACCCTCAAAACCAGTAATAGAAGTGGTATCTGCCAGAAAAGTTCTCATTAACATTAATAAACTAACTGAGGAGGAGCAAAATGGAAGCCATATTACTCTCATTAAGATTGAGGAGTGCTCTGCAACATACACCAACTGGAAACTTTGCTGTAGCAGGCTTCCCATGGACACGGGTCCACCTGAAATCCAAATAGGCATCCAACTTGCCAATAATGCATGCTACTTTCGAGTTGTAATGGTAAATGGAATCGGAGAGAGTAAGCCAAGTGAGTGGGTTGCAGTGCCTGAAAAAGACTTAATACCAGGTCCACCTCAGAATGTTGAATTCTCTAAAGTAACTTGCAATGAAATACAACTCTGCTGGAAAATGCCCTTTGCTTGCCCAAGAGCTGCAAAACAATTTGAAGTGGAAATGAAAGCAAATGGTGAGAGCTTATGGACACACAAGACAACTGTGCCTTGCACTAAGATGTGTGCATCATTCAAAAACCTTGATCCCGATACTGACTATTGGTTTCGTGTTTGTGCAAAAAATGGGAACCAAGAAGGAAAATATAGTCAGGAGGTGTCCCAGAAGACAGACCCAGGTCCACCAAACCGTCCCAGTAAACCAGATATACAAGTGCTATCAGACCAGAAAGCTACTATCACTGTCCCAAGGTTTAACAAGAAGGATGAAAATGGAAGCCCAGTTACTCAGCTCATAGTCCAAGTATGCACTGAAGAGGACCCTAATGCAGAGTGGACTGATTATGAGAAGCCATTTCCCATGAAATGTGATAGAGTCATAAAGAAGGATATACCCCTCAAAGATGATTCATTCTATTTCCGAGTGTTAGTGGAAAATGAAGTTTGTAGAAGTGAACCAAGTGATCACATTGAAGTACCAGCACATAACCTGGTCCCTGGAAAGCCACAGAAGCTTGATGTTACTGATGTATCACATGATTGGATTAAAATAAAATGGGATAAACCTCACCGTTTCTCTCGAGCAGTCACACACTATGAAGTAGAGTTCAAAGAAGTTGGAGGAGAGTGGAAAAAGATGCCAATATCACAAAAATCAGACCGGAGTGTACAAATTCCAAACCTCAAGCCAAACACCAAGTACCGTTTTAAAATTGTTGCTGTAAATCAAAACCGAAGGGGAGAGTACAGTGATGAGCTCACAAAAGAAACACACCCAGGTCCACCAAACCGTCCCAGTAAACCAGATCCGAGGCTCATGGTACTTTGTATCACTGTTTACACTACTCCAGCTACTATGTGGAATAATAGCACCATCAGTCCAAGAAAAAACTTGTCATTACTGAAGTTTGATGCACAGCCATCCACAAAACGAAGTTAATGCTGCAGGCTGTACAAATATGAAGACTGTGCGTTATTAGAACATAAATTGCAGCTGCATATTCATTTTGGTTTGGCCTGGTGAAGTGGGTCTGAGTGTAACCCTGTTTGTGTGCTCGTTGGCAAAGCTAGTGTTTGGTGTGATTGCTGAACCTCAACGCCATGTTTAGCTGCATGTCCTCCTCAGTTCCCTTCGCCAGCTGTACTGGGCTTAACTAGTAGATGTTAAAACAAGATCACATGAGTACTCAATGGCTGTGACCACATTAGGAGCTGTTCATCAGTCCCGAGCTACATGGAATAGGTGACAAGCTCGCGCGCTCATTATTACCGAGGACATCCTGCATTCCGCTCCGAAACGTCACTGCGGCCAGCCCCGCCCACATAGTGCGGGTACTATACTTTAGTTCACTTCGGCGACATGAATTTTGTTGAACCAAGATTCATGGTGATATTTGATAATCATTCGAGCGCAATGCGTGACCAACAACAACAACAAATGGAATTCTCCACCCGGAAGAAAGGGCCCAAACCTAAATTACGCGGAACGAGTTCAGTGCCCGTATCTCCATCGAGCTGGCGCCAAGCGCGCAATCGACCGGTGATTGACAGTCCCCTTGCTGTGCCACAGCCGTACCTAACTCCAATCAGTACCAAGAAGAGTGATATTGACACCGAAAAAGTCTGCGTGTCAAGCCAAATACCTGTCCGTCACATTCCTCCGCCTAAATTTCTGCAACAACTCTGCGTGTCGAGCCAGGTACCCGTCCGTCACATCCCGCCGCCCAAATTTCTCCCTCCGCAGCACAAGCCAATCGAGACAGACGCTGGGAGAAAGGTTGCCCGAAGCCATAGCGTATTGAACGTCAGAAGGCGGAGGGACCTAGCGTATTTGGTAGTGGATCTGCAGCCTGGAGTGGCAAGCAGTAAGTGTGTTTACAGATACGCAAGCAGAATTATGGCTTTAGGGAGTACCATAATTTGTTGCGTCTGGTCAGGTGTGTTTATGCCTCCTTAAGACAGAGTGCCAACAGCAACAAATTGTACCACTGATGTTCTCCCACATTCTATATAAGTGGGTTGATTTTGGAGTAGCTAACCGTGTGCACTGTTTAAGATGCCTTTCTTCCTGCTACAAAGCTGGTCTCCTCTAGTCATAGAATTATTTTGTGGGAACACCTTCTAATGGGCTATTTCTGTACACCCCCCTCAGATGACCAGTTTGGGGAGGGAGGTCTCAGATCTTATTTGTCAAGGGGGTAGTGCTCTACTACACTGGATGTCCAGGGGCTTGATACGTTTTGTCCAAGGGATTCATACTGCAATACATGCCTTGTCCAGGGCTGATTATTAAATCCAGGTGTCCTACTGTTTATTGTCCAGGGGGTTAAATGCTTTGCATAAGCTGGTGGTGGTGGTGGTGGTGGGGGGGACAACATCTAACAACAATTAGAGCTGTTCTTCACACTTATGTGTACATGTGCAAATGTAGCACTGTGTCAATGATGTAATGGCTGACTGTGATTTGAAAACTTCTGAGAACCATGCTATTTTGTGTTGTTAGAACATGCTCTGCTTCATTCCAGACAATCCTTGTCAAATGTCAGACCAGCAGCAGCCGCCCGTCCCAAGAAGGAACCCTAGACAACCCATGCGGTCAAACACCATGAGTTCTTTTGACCAGAAGAAGCCCACTCCTGCCCCCAGACATAAGGCCGGTGAGAAATATTTTCTGATTAGAGCATATTTCCACTCATTGTCACTTGCTACTGAAGTGGATGCATGTGTGAAGTGATCTAATAAAGTGTGTGACTTGAGGAGCAGATGGGCACTTCAACCTATGCCAAATTCCAGTACCAATTTTTACCTTTTTTAACGTATTTACTGCTACCCTCTTACCATACTGTGCACACATGCACACACATGCACACCCACACACATCCACACCCACACATATGCGAACACATAGGGTCACCCCCTCGGAAGGCTCCTAATTTGTCCTTACCAACACTAGATAAAGCACAACCCCCAGATACACACACATCCTCCCCACCCACCAATCGCCCCATCCCTGCTCCAAGGCGCAAAACATTGCTTTTGCCACCATCCAGCTCTGCACATGAAGAAGAGACGAGTGATCAACCAAGGAGAGCAAATCCCAAACCACTCAGGAGATCTACTTCGGTCCCTGAGGGTCCATCCCTACCTGGTACCCTCACTGAACCAAGAGAACGTGCAGCTGCTGCACCTGACACAACACCAGTTACAGTTTCAAGGTCGCCCCAGAGTAAGCCAAGGCCTCCCCGTCCTCCTCCACCTAGCCCAGTTGTCCTAAAAAGAGTCATAGATCACAGAGATAGATGTGCTACCATTTCCTCCTCTCCTCTCTCCCATGTAAGAAACTACTCCCCTACAGCATTGCGTCGTCAAGAACCACACAACTATGAAGACGTGGACCTTTTAGAGAATAACGAAACTCAACCTCCCCTGAACCCGTTGGACAGAAGTGCAACTGATTCTTCCACCTTTGAGTCTCCCCGGTCTAGCAACCCCTATGCTACCTGTCCAACGCTCCCGAATGAAACCTCACCTGCCAGTTTGTTTAGTAGTACTGATTCCCATTCACAGCAGCTGGATGATAGTATCTATGAACCGGTTGATGTGAACGCTCCCCTCCCCCTACCTCGACACAAAAACAGTTTAAGAAGAGCTAAACACACGCCAGTCGTTGATAAATTGAAATCAGAGGGTACACCACCAGAAATTCCTCCCAAAGGAAGCGAAAGTGACTCCATGCGTAGGAGACCAAGAAGAGTTGCCCCACCTCCTCCCATCCCACCAAAGAGCCAACTAGCTAGAACTATTGGTACAAAAGTAAATGCATCAAGAGATGCAACATTTGATGGTGAGGAGGGGACAACTGAAGATGTGTATGTTGTACCTGGAGAGCCAGACATCGGAGGTGTGGATGACTACGTGGACATTAATCCAGTGAGTGCGTGGGAGCAGCAGAATACAAGTGCAGGCATCACTCATTTGACAGCTGAGGAACTAGCAAAAGGTGAACCATGTGCGATACTGCTAGATCTCTCTACAAAGCACTCAAATAGGAAGGCTGGAGTTTATAGTAAACAAGTTTATGGCTTTTGCTTAAATGTTGTGTGTGTCGGCACCATCCCTACTTAGAGAACTGACTCTTTGATAGTTATATATACCTGTAAATAAGTACGTAAAAGACATGCCCTCAATCAAACCTATTATGGCATCTCTGGTGCTGTTCTTGCACATTTCACTGCTGTTGGCAGCATGTTGTGACTCACCTCCTCCACTAATTGCTTGTGAACTACCGCTGCTGAAGTCTCAACTCTGAGATGGTAGTTCAAACAGTGGAACCATTATCCAAGGTTACCAAGGCAACAAGGGTTGGCATACATGCCCTAGGGCTTGATGTTAATTTTCACCAGACATACTATTATTGGGGCGAGCCTGAGCGAGCCCCACATAGACGGTACAGCTGGGAGATTTCATATATGTATTATCATTATTATTATTATTATTATCATTATCGTACGACCGTCACCCGCGCGCCGCGCTTGGTCGCACGAAGTATGTAGGGCTTCGCATTCGCGTACATGGCTTCCGTGACCGCAAGAGAATCACCCGCGCGCCGCGCTTGGTCGCATGAAGTATGTAGGGCTTCCAATAGCGCATTAGCGTACATGGCTTCCGTGACCGCAAGAGAAGAAGCCGACGTCAAGGAGGAAAAGGACACCATCCGTCAGGTGATCTTTAACAACAAAGAATTCAAGCAATAGCTGTGTGATTTCAGTGAACTGTACCCAGGTGTAGCCTCGTTCCCAGGCTCTCCCAACTAAGAGGGGGGAGGGCCCTTCTTAGTGGGGAGAGCCTGGGAACGAGGCTACCCAGGTAAGCAAGAATGGGAAGCATTTGCCACAATTGTCTCCACTACACAATCTGCCAGAGACAATGATGATGCAAAATATAGACTCTTCTAGCCAGCACGACGTTCAGCAACCTGGAGTAGAAACTCTCAGAGAAAATGTCATAGAAAAAATGGAAAACTTTTGTGGCTACCAACAATGGTGTTGAGATAGCAATGACACAGCCCTAATGGAAAAACTGAACCAACCAACATCCACTAACTCACTGGCAATGTGTAAAAAACTACCATTTGAAGCTCATTTGGTCGATAGAAACTCCAATGTAAGCTCTCATGCAAACAGGAAATATTATGTCATCACTTTTATATCATTATTAGTGTAATGTCATGTTGTTTACAACAAAAATTGATAAACCATAACGGTGATTGTGTACACAAAAAATTGCATGTTAGCCTCTTCCAAACCAATTCATTGTTTCTCACCCCTAGGCAGAAAACTAGATGTGGGTTGGCCAAGAATTGAAGACTTTCAATTACGAGGTCATTCCTGTGTGAATAATGTACAACGCTGCCTTTGTCATTTCTACACTTGGATGAGGCACAGTAAGCAAACAGCAACTTTACTTCTTACTAAACACCACGCCAACTTCGACACCTCGACAAGTGCGAAAGGGTACGCGCGCGTGTGTACGAACTGCGCATGCGCAATTGTAGTCCTTGGCATACTGCTTGCTCAGGCTCGCCCCACAATGCCCTGCATTCATCTAGTTATTATCATATGATACTGAAAATTGAACTCTTATGATAAGCTTTATTTTTAGCCAGGTTACCAGGGTAACAAGGGTTGTACATTGTGTAATATTAATTTCCCAAGTGTATATGTAACAGACATATTGCAATTGTATGACACCTCAGTTTGAACATTACGTGGCTATAGGAAATGGTTCTAACCCCATTTATCAAAGGCTAACATGGCTAATGCACTTGTGCTTATTCAGAAGTAGAGTAGGGCTAAGGGAAGTGCTGACAATACTATGATGGCCCTTGATAGTCCCCCAAGTGCATTCATCTCCGGTTGTTTACATTGGTGTAGTACCTTTCAGTGACTTTGAACTCTTGCCTTGAAGTACGTAACACGATCTGCTAGGCATGCTATGATATGGCCTTGAAGGGGTCACTGACTACATATACAGCTGTTACAATGGCTGTAGTGTGCTGTGGTAACCTGATAGGATACTGGCTTGTCTCATGTGGGCGGACATTGTTCCTGTCTTGTTACAGCAGTCCCACTTATGAACACTTGAGCCTCCACGCAACATTGTGTATATTAGGTTATTAGATGATATGCATTCCATAGCAACTGTATCACTCTTCTGGTTACCATATATGCATAATATCACCCCACCCACTTCCCTCCCCTTAATTCCCATACCTTCTCTCTCCCTCTCCCCCACCCCTTCTCTCCCCCACCCCTTCTCTCCCCCACCCCTTCTCTCCCCCACCCCTTCTCTCCCCCACCCCTTCTCTCTCCCACCCCTTCTCTCTCCCACCCCTTCTCTCTCCCTTGCCCTTCTCTTCCCACCCCTTCTCTCTCCCACCCCTTCTCTCCCCTTGCCCTTCTCTTCCCACCCCTTCTCTCCCTTGCCCTTCTTTTCCCACCCCTTCTCTCTCCTTTGCCTTCTCTTCCCACCCCTTATTTCCCCCTCCCTTCCCTCTTCCTCCCTCCCTCCTCTACCTGTCACTCATGCTCACAGACCAATGTGAAGAGTCGTATGTTGAGATGCACCCAGCCACCACTGGCCTCCCACCCACAGAGGAGGAGGATGAGGAGGAGGAGGACCAACCAGAAGATGTGTACATTGAAATGGACCCCACTGAGTACATTTCTCCTCCTACTCTGTACTATGATAGAGTAGAGTTGAAAGCAGAGGTAAGGAAGGGAGGGAGGAAGGGTCAGAGAGGGAGTAATTAATTAGGTAGGGGGGGGGGGGAGGGTGGAGTAACTATAGATAGAAAAATTGCTAGGAAGATTCACACTCACTTCTGATCCCTTAATCTAAGATCTAGCATAACTGTAAGCTTGTAATTTGAGGATATACACACATTGTAATGACCCTTTCAGCTGTCATCTTGAAATTTGAGGGTGTATATACACACATTGTAATGACCCTTTCAGCTGTCATCTTGAAATTTGAGGGTGTATATACACACATTGTAATGACCCTTTCAGCTGTCATCTTGAAATTTGAGGGTGTATATACACACATTGTAATGACCCTTTCAGCTGTCATCTTGTACAGGGTATTTTAGTTAACAGGGAAATTGCTTGACAGACAGAGGGAAGTTGGGAAGAGTACCCAGCTGGTTCAGCCATGTAGGGGAGTCTGGGGACATACCCCCCAGGAAATTTAGATGTTACAAAGGTCACATTTGGTGAAACTGAATATGAGCAATATCCCTCTTCCCATAAAGGCCAGAACCACTAGCTGTTGCATCATGTTGATTGTGTGCAGTAGCTATGATAACATACAGTAGAACCATTCTGTAGCCCCATTCCTAGACCTTCGCCAGTTTTTGATTGCTTACAGTATACCTAGGAGATCTGAATAACAAAAGAATGCACATGTTCTTCATCCTGAAGGAGGAGTGAGTTTCAGCTTCACGAAGATTTGGGACTTCAGCACTGGAATAGATACAAGGCCTCAAGATCATTTAGATCCTTCCTCCCCTCTGTCTACCTAGATAGACATTGATGTTGTTCACATGACACGATCTCCCAGGCCTTCCCTCTCCATTTTTGCATACCGCAAACAATCAAAAACTCAAACCAGGGAATTAAGACTAACCATTCCATGTACGTCCATATTTGGTTCCACATACGTTCCCATATTTGGTACCACTATGGAGTCAAACGTGTGGTCAGGTGTTAAACATGTGATCCAGTGTCACGCTCGTGGTGGTGAGCAGTTGTGACCATAGTTTGGTTCCCTGCCAACAGGAGGCAGTAGCATAGTCTAACAAGTCCATTAGAAGCTCTTCACAATCAACAAGGATTTTCGAAAATGGCAGCTGTTATGACTAGATTACCAGCTGGACAACTTACCAGTTAGATGCTAAATGCCCGGCGAGGTCATCTCCAACTAGAGGTGTCCAGTAGAACGCTTACTCCATGCACTAGGTTTCTTGCTACAGCATTCCAAAAAAGAATCTAGTACTACATCAGGGGGGTAGGACAAGCTCTAAGAAAAAATTATATTCCATTATTAGGTATGCGGCAAGTTCACAGGGATTTACAGAGATTAAACAAGAAGTGCTCATAGCATCCAAGTTTGCCAGGGGACCAATGAGGATCAATGCTTGGAACACTTTTGTTATTAGGGTAGAACATTTCTACATTGTCGGAAAGTCAGAGAAATCCCTGGATATGGGTGAGCCCACCTTCCATGCCGAGAAAACTGCATGTTACCAATTGCAGCAGCAAACCAAAGTGCATATGTTTTAGTTTTAGCAACACAACGGGCACTCTTGAAAACTGCACAAAAAGCACTCAATAAGGGCTGTAGCACACGGAATCAGACAATTTCACTGAGCATTACACCATCAGATTGCTGAGTGCATGTGAGCTTGTCCTACCCCCCCCCCCCCCCGTACAACATAGCTGTAGTTGACATGTGGCCCAGATGGGGCAAATAACACCAATGGGTTAATCAGTGGTTAGTACCTGGTGGTTTCTGAGATAATTACATTATTATATTGCTTACACACTACTTTAATGAAGACAAAATGTAAACACATACATGTGTCTACCATTAATGTACCTTTCAGCTAATAATCACTAATTCTGTTTATGTTATGATCAAATAGACTGTTGCCGTGCCAACACTGTGAGTATAGGATCTTGCACATTAGAGCAGCTGTTTGCATGGTTTCATGTAGACAGTATATTATACACACCCAGCACCTGTGGGTTAATGGTCTATAATTGAAGGGCCTATAATTGAAGGGCCCAGAACCTGGAGTGGTTTAATTAATTAATTAGCTACTAGTGTTATGGGAACAATTGCATACCAAGAGCACATAAGAACAGGCAGCTAGAGTAAGAGTGTGTAACTCCAATAGAAGCCCGTAGTCGGGTCAAAATTATTGAACCGTACTAAAAATAGAACACCCGGTCACGTGCTTAGCAAACAATGGCTTATGTCTATGCAGCATGCGCAGTACATGTTACTATATTTTTAGTACTGGCGGTAAATTTCGACCTGTTTCAACTTTTACGGAGTTACACGCTCTTACTCTAGCTGCCCATTCTTATGCGCTCTTGTGCATACCCATATCCTGTTACTATGGCAGTGGGCACCGTATAGTGATGGATGGTGTACCTTCAACTGATGTTCATTATGTTGTTGATCTACCTGGCATCATTTAGGGATGTGTATCCATGGCAACACTATCAAATTATCATGATAGTGGAAACCTGTAGTTGGGTTGTACAATAAAAACTGTCTCAGCCATTTATCGCAAACCCCAAGACCACTATGTCATCTAGGGTTGGTCAGCTGGTCACAGCTAGAAGAAGTCATAAGACTTCTCCAGCAGTATCTTGTGCCATGGGAAACACCCATAGCCTCGTTCCCAGGCCCGCGCCCAGCTTCCCGTCGCTTGCAGTACGGTTAAGCGGGAGAGGGCCTGGTACATTTTCTCACATGAGTGATGTCAAGGGTAGAAAGACGGTAGAAAGACTTTAATTGAACATGGGCGAGCACGACTAAAATGTTGCTGTGTGTCGTCACTGTTTTGCCTTGGTAAAACTCTCTGTCCTCCCGACTGTCTCGTGAAGAGCGACATAAAATCACCTTCGTGCACTGCCATCTTTCGACTCGGAATAGTCGCGCTCTAGTGCGTGCGTGCGGGCGAAGTTGTTTGTGGTTTACGTGATGCCCACGTTCACATAATTTGCCCTGTACGTAATGTCACTCACGTGAGAAAATGTACCAGGCCCTCTCCCGCTTAACCATACTGCAAGTGACGGGAAGCTGGGTGCGGGCCTGGGAACGAGGCTAAAACACTCGTACTGAGGGACTAATGGAGTCCAATCAAGATTGTTTGGAAATACTCGTCGACTAATCACATTTCAAGTTGATTCAAACTTGGCAGTGTGCATGGGTCTCCACAGAGCACTGTCACATGATACGTACTCATAAATCCATTATAACCATAGGCATCTCTTAGCACTGTGTCACATGATATGTACTCATAGACATCTATTTTCTCTCTCTTCTTCTTGTTCATATAGAAACGACGGAAATGGAAGTCGAAAACGTGATGAATACGTGCAAATTAGGATTCTTCACTCATTTATACATGTTGTCACTTTGTATACGTCTTGCTACGTCATGTAAATGTG
Source organism: Agelas oroides (assembly GCA_949130485.1). Taxonomy (NCBI): domain Eukaryota; kingdom Metazoa; phylum Porifera; class Demospongiae; order Agelasida; family Agelasidae; genus Agelas; species Agelas oroides. Next base: position 5,979,179 of record OX422201.1, on the reverse strand, counting down.
TACACTGCTCTTGTCCCATTCCCAGTCCATTCTGAGAATGGGACTAGTTTGAAATTGGTGAAATGTAGCCCTTCATGCAGTTTGGAAATCAACTTGTTAAACTGATTTGATCAGTATAAAACCTTTTTATTAACCCTGTCACTTGTTTGTTATGTTGTACAACACTCTGTTTTGTCTCATTTCTCCTGTTGATCACTTTGCGTTACACTGGTTTGCACTTGTTTCATAACCACTTACAAGTATAGCGGTGTATATGAACAGAAAACGGTACAATCTTTCCCAGACTTTGGTCAAGATCAGTATTGTACAGACAGACAGTCATGTACTCTCACCCTTCAAAATAAATAATAAAATACGTACTAACAAAAGATGACAAAATAATTATCTTTGATCAAGATCAGTATTGTACAGACAGATTTGTTGTCCCCTCTCACCCTTCAAAATAAATAATAAAAATGGTGTCTGCACAATGACATCACTTGAGACCTGTTCTACTGGAATGCAACGGTACTCTTAGGGGGGCATGGCGCAGCAGCGGTTCTTTGAGCGTGTTTTCTCTCAGTTCTCTGAACTCCTCCTGGAAGTAATGGTCCGAGTCTACAGAGGTGGAGGTGTCTGATAGCTTCACATAGACTTGGTCTCCCTCCATCTTCACATGGTGGACCCTCTGGAGGGGAGATAATTAAGCTACCACACCCAAGTATTTACATGGCCTCACACTAAACAATGTATGGTGAGTTGACATAGTTCCCAGGCTTCTAAGGAGGGTTGTAGGTAAGCCGGCTAGACTTCACATGTCTCAATCGAGTAACAAAGAGAGCAGAAGAAAGAGAACACCTATTCTTGCTCCCGTTTCTAAATTACACACTCCTCGAAACAGGGCTAGAAATATTGAAATGACAGTGCAGCTCAGGAGTGTACACCCTCCTATATAACAGGTATAGGGCTTAGTATGGTCTGGTGGAGGTGAGAGTTCACTACACACACACACCTGCTTCACTCCCTTCGAGCAGTTGTATCTTCTCATCCTTGGGTTAGCAGGGTCAATGGCAGTGTAGAGACTCTCCCCCGTGTCCAGAGTGATGGTGTGCTTGTGCCACGGACACACCACACACAGACGGCCATGTGAGTCCTGTAAGGAGGAGGATCAAGGACCGTTTACAAAGTTGTTTATATAGTCATGAACGAGTCTCATTCCAAGAAATGTATGCACCCCATTCCCAGGCCACTGGTATGGGTATGAGACTACAAGTGTGTATACATGGTACCTCAATGTCTCCTAGCTCAAGTGGTCCACCTGCATCTGTAGGACAGAAAACCTAATTATACTATATAGCCAGGCGGTCATGTGACTTAGAGGCCACACCCATCCCAATGCCATGGATCACTGAGCATGAGGTGTGTCGGTGTTTGTAACATATAGACATGCTACTAAGTTTTCTCTCACGGTAGCAGAAGTAATCCAGAGCATAGAGCTGGCCTGCAACATGGAAGACCACCACCACCCTGTCTCCCACAGCCACTCTCTTTCTTCCACTCTTCTTGAGCTCACTAAGCGAGGACACAAGATGGAAGCCCTCCCCTACCCTGGCTACACTGCTACCAACAGTACTGGCTTCAGGCCCAGGTTCAGCTGACATTATATCAATTTTTCTGAGTTGCAGCTTTCGTCTATAATTAGAACAAGGATTATACTTGTTACCCGTGTCATTTTATGCATACCTACAAAACTATAGCCAAGCAGATAATGCAGAAATGCAGGTTCATGCAGCTGATGTTATACCTCTTTCAATTTTTCTGGACTGCAGCTTTGGTCTATAATTAGAACAATAATTACTACAGTAATGATATTTACCTGTGTCATTTTATGCACACATACAAAACTATAGCAAACAGATAATGCAGAAATATTGTTCCTCTGGTCCTCTGTATGTTATAGAAGATCATCGTGGTTTGATGATTGTCCTCAAACTGTGAGCATCAGTGATCAAGCCAAGTGCCTCAGCCACTGTTCTGGACCTCCCACTGGCCAGCACCACTGCCACAGGAATGACCTGCACAGAATCAACAAATGAAGTTCCTATCCTCATTCCCAGACCTTCCCCGGTTCTGCTTACAATATGCACACTGTCAGTGACCTGAAGGAGCTGGAACGAGACTAAAATCACACCAAACAGTCTTACTATTTCAACAAAATTCTCCACCTATGGATTAAGAGCTTACCATGTTCTGCTGTATGGCGGCTCTTATGTGGGATGATATCGGCTGGGATGTGTACTGCAGGAATAGTTGGCATACCACCACACAGTGTTGACTACACTCATGGAATAGCAATTAACTAGCAGTTTAGTGTAAACCACACCCCCAAGGTGCCAACGTTATTCGCATGCCTTCCCGACCTCCAAAAACTGGAGGCAGGGAAGGCCTGGGAACACAAAGTACACTGCAGAGTATAGAAGAAGCTAGTCTGGTTCCAACTACATGTATTCTCAGAAGAACAATACACTTTCTCCTATTCCAGAAAAAGATCTTACAATTCCACCTACCTTCTCGGCATCGTCATCTCTGTAGATTGCTCTAAGCAGTGCAGTTCCAGCTGCTTTCTCACCTGCCCCACTCAACTCAGAGATGATGTCAACTGAACGATAATACAGCTGAGAAACAAACAGGAGAGCAACTGCTATTCACCCTTCTGTTGTTTACAGTGTAAACTACCTTGTACATATACCAATAACAACAACTGCCAATCAGGTTCAGTTTATCACGAGAATGATGTATTCAGTATCCATGGCAACTGACCTTGTCATTGGCAACTGTGAGATTGATCATAGTGTTCCCGTACACTCTTCCCTTCAGCACGTTGGCACCGGTGGATATTGCATTCAGAATCAGCTTCAACGCAAAGCCAGCAAATATAGACTCTAGAGTCATGGGTAAGTGAACACACATCACATATCAGTCTCATTCCCAGGTCATCTCCTTCCTCAAAAAAGCAGACTGGGAATGAAGTTATTTTACATACCTGTTCCAAGGACGTTGAATTGGGGCAAGGTCACTAAGACAGTGGTTTGGTACCTGTAGATGGTGATACTCCATGAGTGTTAGGCTATGAACTCTGAGGGATCACCTCCAGACTGTTTTCCTACCAAACAGCCTAGGTACAAGGCTAGAGAGAGCTATGTAAGCACCAACCGTCTGCCCAGGAGGCTGTGGAAGTGCTTGGGTTGAGTGTCTCGTGTGTTGCTTTGTCCACAGAGAACAAGTAGACCACACTTTGCAGGAGTTGACAACACTCTGCAGGTCGTCGAGGAAGAGCATGAGCAAATACACTAGCTACCCCATAGCCAGACCACTCTGAGAGCCATGGTGGTTATCCATTCTCAAGACAGCTATGGTGCAAGCTAAGTTGAGAGACATCTTGGTGAATGCTAGTCACTAACTTCTCCATGATGTCTTGCAGCTGGCTACCATCCTCCTCTGAGGAGCACAGGCAGATAACGGCATCATGGCTGGTCAGGTGTGGGAGAAGGTCTACTTCAAAGTGTGAGGTGGAGACACGAAACAAGCTGCCCTTGTCAGAAATGTCACCTGTGAGGAAGAGGCAACAAATTAGTGTGTGTGCGTGTGTATGTGTGTGTGTGTTTGTGTGTGTGCATGTGCATGTGTGACAGACAGACCTTCATGATTGCCACATGCTTCCCATCCTCCAAGCACGAAACCTCTCACTTCATCCAGAGCTGCACCATACGTGTCCACCATCTCAGAACTGTCTATCAAACTACAATAATGAGTATAGGTAAGGTGTATGGGATAACTGTCTCCAATAGCAATGACAATGGTGCTGTACCTTAGGATGCCAAACACACTTGCTCCAATGTAGTAAAGGTGTCCATCAGGATGTCTCAGGCAGTTGGCAGCAAGGCTTATCAGGGAAGCTATCCCTTCTGCTGGCCTGGAGAAGTGAGAAGTAGGTACAGTGTCTAATGTAGCCTCATTCCCAGATCTGCCATTATATCAGCCTTTTAACTGTTTGCAAGCTAGGGTCTTATGTCTGGTCTTATTTTTATGACGTGTGTCCATGTCTGTCTTCTGATGTTTCTTCCTTCTTTGTCTTCAGACCCACCTGTATGCACTTTGGTAAGTGGCTGCAAATGTATCAACTGTGCTTGCAACTTCTTTGTATCTTCCACTCAAGGAGTGACAAAACTTTGGCCCTTCATTTTGTTGTGCACCTCCATCAAACGGCTCCACTTTGGTGTTCTCACAACTGCTCACTTGCAGAGCATCTTCTTCAACTAAACCTTCTGACTTTAAATTCTCCGTCATTGCAGAATGGTTACAGTTTGTTAGAGCAACATCACCGTCCACTGGGGGATTTGCTAACTGGTTCCAGCAGGAGGTCCCAAACGCTCTGGAGAGAGCAGTGATAAAGATTGTGTGTAGTAGAATTGCTGTCATTGAGCCTCCCTTCATGCGACTGGATCCTGAAGTGATCAAGTCAAGAAAAGCTGGCTTGGTTACTTACTAACTAAAGTACGTCCCACAGTGGCGGATTTAGAAATTTAGAAAGGGGGGTTTAGCCACTGGCGCGTGAAGCTCACCTGAAAATTTTTGGGTTGCCACGCCCACTTCTGGTCACGTGAATGCATTCATGCCACACGTAATTATTGTCTGACCTGAGTATTGAAGTATTGAGTACTGACTGGTAGCTAGCTAGTGAGTTGTTTAAAATAGCTGGAAGTCCGAACTGAATATCTTGAAGCAACTCTAGGCCTAGTCAAACATCTGGAGATCTGATACGTGAGTGTGTAACTGTGCCTGGTTGTTGTTGCTGCATGCCACTGCTGCATAATCATTTGATGGACTCGAGCTTGTGCAGTTATGTACGCAAAAATACACTATTAGCCGCCAAAGGGGGGTGCATTTGCACCCCCCTTACCCCCCCCTAAATCCGCCACTGTCCCATACCAATGAGTTCATGCACAGCTACTAGAACTCCAGGTCCAGGCTCACACAGTGCCCACTTTGGAAGGCAATAGTATCAGCTCTCTCTTTGCAGGTATTCAATGCGTACCGGTGATTGGTTCGGGGCCTACAATGGGGTTGAGGATGACTGCTCTGTCAGACTTCTGTGACAGCTGTTCTAGCTCGAGAAATGTCTGTAAAGGAGTGAAAGAGTTGTAATTTTTACATACGACTTAAAGCTAGTGCATGGTCTATGGAGCAATGGCCCTACAGTTTGATTGCTTGATTTGATCCACCAGTCTCGTTCCCAGACTATATCCCACAAGCTGGGCTGGGGTCTGGGAACAAGGCTATGCAAGCAATTCCCTCCACATGCATGCAGCCACTTACATCTCTGCACGTTTTGTGCCATTTCTCAATGGGAGTGTCCCTGGCCAGGGTCACTGGGTTAAATCCCACAAGCACCGTGGTATAGTTCGGCTGGCGCATGGCATAATCTATTTGTCCAGCAACATAGGGAGCCGAAAGCCCACAAGTTATGCCAAAGAACTACAGAAAGAGGAAAACAATAACTAATCAAAAAAGTTTGTTGAAGTGTAGAAGGCTAATATTACCATGACTTGTTGAGCTTCTGCAGTCATTCTTTTCAAATCTTCAGCACCTGTAATAGAGTGTCGTTATAAATAATGTAAACACGTTACACGAAGGGAGGGTTGTTTGGAGTCACTTTGTCCACCTTGGTTTTCTACCTTTTATATAGCATCGTTAAACACAGGGGCAGTCCTACTACATGCTTCAGCTTACAATAGTAAACAAAAACAATGTCATCAGAATTAATTGTTTTTGAATGATCCAATAAGAAGCTGAGATGGAGCAAAACAATTGCATGTGGAACTACTTATACGTCAAACAGGTCAAAGTTCACCCTGTGATTAGTGGTTTACCTAACGGTGGGTCATCCTCAGGGAGTTCATTGCTAATTATGAGTGATTCGTCCCCTCCTGAGAGGAGGTAGCCAAAACATGGCTCCTTCCCTAGCTGTCGGAGGATACTATTGAAGCCATGGCTACACAACCAGGCCTGGGTACAAAGAAGATAAAGATGGAAGATTTCTAGCTTAGATCAGTAGTTTAACGTTTAAGGTACTCATGAGCATGCATCTCCTGACCTACGGATCTCACGTACTATTCTTCCGCTTGTGCCACACCCACTGAACACAATAGCCTGTGGGTATGTATATATATGGTAACTTGCAGTACCGTATCCATGTATCATTCAAGTTATATCATTCTCACATACACTGTTTGCACCATGGCCACCCTGCAAAGGAAGACAACAGATTTTATCAATTAAGAGTTTCTTGAGAATGTATATCAATATGTATATTCTGTAAAAATAATTCTGATGATGTTGGCTTGCAAGCTGTTTAAATTTGTTTTGCACAAATTTGCAATTCAACAAACTGTGCATAGAGGCCAGCGTGGTAGATACCCTTAACACTAGTTAAAATTTGTTGTTGATTTGAATGAAAAACTTTTGACATTAAATTTTAACATGCTATACAAGCAGTGGTCATCATGCATCCTACAGAACCACTTGTTTTGCTCATTGCCAGGTCTGCGTGCCTTGGTACTCCTGTAAGACTTACTTGAAGCAGCATGACTGCCTTGTTAGCTAAGCAGTCAATTGTCTCCAGGGTTGTGACATCATTGATGCTGGGATGAGCACCCCAACCTGCAAACAGCTGGGCATCACTCTGTCTGAGGAGACGAACAATACCCTGTTGTGTGTGCAGTGAAATGAAGATGTCAACGTGCATTGAAGTCGTGCATGCATCGAGGTAGTCTCGCAAGCCAGACCCCCGTCCCGCAGCGCCGATCGCTTTCAGTACGTCCGCGTGCCGATACTGAAAGGGTAGTGGAACTGGCAGTGCAGTGCAAGGTGTGCAGCCACACCCCCCTCTACTCATGCAGAAATCTAAAGCGCTGGGGCATTGCTCACCACTGCATCAGCTGTGTCAATATTCAATGTCAGCTCGTTGGAAAGCTCTGTGATCCTGATAGCCATCGTCATGTGCCATGATGTGGCCACGTGGTTGGGCAAATTTCTAATTATACAGGTAGAAAATATTTCATTTCACGTCTTGGTGTCATTTTTGTTTATTTTGTGTTTCTTCTACCTGTTTGTGTGTGTGTTCCTCTATCTTTGTGTATGTACGTGCGTTTTCTATTTTTGTACGTTGTGTGTGTATGTTCTGAGCAGTCACTCTTGATCTTATTCGACCACTGAGGCCAGTTCTCTGTGGAGTGAGATAAACCATCTCTTCTGAGCCCCTGCCACTCTGAGCTGGCTGGGGCAGTGATGGACTGGAGAGTATTTGGAGGATGATGAACGTTATCTGTCTGATGGCTGGCCATTCCGTGGTTAACAGTCTAGAGATGACAGTGCAATGCCTCTGACTCCAAGTATTCTCAGATTGTGGGTCTGGCTTGTGAGACTAACAAGGTTCGATGTGATGGAAAGAGGTGGAAGCACTTGACTTGTGTGACTGTTGACCAACAGTCCGGTTAAAGTCCCACCTATTAGTATTTGCTTGCATTTATAGGCAGTACCAAAACTAAGACGCAATGGTACCGGGTACTTCCAAAAAACAGACTATTTGCCAGTCCAAAATCTAGCAAAAGATGTAGTCTTGCGTGCCAAGTCTGGCCACGCAAGCTGGACCCTGAACATAACTCCACTGAAGCATGAATTATGGCTAGATCTTTGCATGCATGAGTGAGTGGGCGGGGCTGAACTGTAGTCCAGATTCCATTCCCACTCTGAGCGTCAGACCGCATCAGAGTAAGCATTGGACAGATCTAACCTGTAGCTGTCATAATGGCCTCCATACTGCGCAGACCGGTAGACCTGTTCGTCGTGTCCGTGTTCCTAGTCTTCCTCCTGATAGCAGCAACCATCGGTAAGATAGAATGGATCGACAAATACTCGGTAAAGGGGTGTGGCTTGCAAAAATTATGTACTTGACATATGTACATGAAGCTCATAGGTTAAGCTCACTCTCTGCTGGTCTCAGTCCCCTGCCAAACTTCCTGCAACAGGAAGCTGGGTATGGGACTAGGGACAAGGTTATAACTTAGCCTCCAGGCTCCACATGATTTTCTACACCCCACTCAGACTGGACACAGTCTGTGTATGGCTCCATCCTAGCAATGGAGGATCTGGAGTTTGGGTGGTGGCCCCCGGCTTTCATCCTGCACTACTATGCCTGGTGGTGTGAAGCAGTCGACCCACTAGTGGGACATAACCCCATGTGGTAAGTGGTGGTCTCTCCCACACACACACTACAGACAACACAAAACTGGGTGGTCAACTGGGAATGAGGCTTACAGCCCCCCTTTTTACTAAGCCGGGGGGGGGGGGTATGTATTTCATGATTGCAAGAGATAGCTATGTTTATCTCTTCTCTGCAGGTATGAAACAATGGCCTGGTTCAGTCCATTTGTCTATGTTCCATACTACATGGTAGCCATTTATGCCTTCATCTTTGAGAAGGAGTGGATTAGGGTTCCAAGTAAGTCCACCAGTCAATGTTTGCACTGTGGAGTCCAAGGCTATCTTGTTCCCAGGCCTCTACCAGCACAATTGACTCCTTCCTCCTCTTCACACACAGCTTTGATGTGGGGGTGGGGGCTGCTACTGACAATGGTGGTAGTCCTTCGTGAGGAGCTTTATGGAAAGTACGCCACCAAGGACCGCCTCCTCTTTGGCCTGGCATATGGGGGGTATCTGCTGATGCCCCTGCTCATTATGCTCAGGGTAGCTAGAACCCCAGTGTTTAGCACCAAGAAAGTGGAGATAAAAACAAAGAGAGATTAATATATTACACATCAGTCTGTGACTGGTGCATGGAAATACCAGTATGAAGAAACCATTCTATATTTCAGTGTTAAAACTAATTGGGTTTTGTTTAGGAGCATAAACAAAGAATAAATTGAAACTGAACCATGATAAGTGATAGCAGGAAGGAACTCAAACAGCAGAAGAACGCTGAATCTCAGAACCAGCATGGTTGAAAGTGTTCATGAGTACATACTGACAACAATAGCAGGTGAAATTGAATATGAGTTTGTGTTAATTATTGGTAGATTCCATGATAATAGTGTGAAACTTGTGGGATTAGAATAATTTGAGTTATGAAAGAAATTTCTCTCAGCTAGGAAGGAATTTGTATGTCACCATCTTCAGTCACACCTGGTTTGGTAATCCTGACTCCATGACTTCCCTGGAGGAAAATATAAAATCATGCAACCTGTTTTATGTATGCAAGAGGAAAGGGGTTAACCATTTTTCTTGAGGAGGAGGAAGGTGGGGGGGTCAGGGTACAAGACTACATAACTGAGACCTCCCATCCAACAGAGAAACTAGGTTGTATTGCTATTCTCTCTCTGCTAGCCCCAGGCCTACCTCACTCCTTCATGCATTAGTTGTTAACACAAACCAAGATATAGTTGGCCTGTGAACAAGACTATCTCTTTCTTGATACAGTTATGGGCTAAGGTACTTGAACCATAGCAGATAACTACTGGTAGTAGGATACCTCACACAAATAGTGTAACGGTTACTAGTACACAAATCACTTACCAGCTCTGTTAGAAGTTCAAGATTTTTGGCAACCTCTTCTGCACATGCAATCTCTTCTGGTGCAAGGGAGGCTGGAAGGACGAGCTCCATCATGTCCTGGTTTGCCTTGAAGGCACTGTGTTAGAGCAATGGGGGAATAAAGTCAAAACACAGCAAGGGAATCAATGTATACCCTATACCTTAGCTTCTCCTTGAAGAGTCTTTCATTTTCTGTTGAAGCAGGACTGCAAGCAGTGCTAGAGTCGGTGTTGCTTGCTACAAAATATGAGAGATCAGTGGCAGGTTATGGACTAGTCTCGTCCCCAGACCCCACCCTCTCACGAGGAGAAACAGTCTGGTGAACCAAGTCGAATTTCTTGGGCTAGCGCACGCTTTTGTGACAATGTAACCTACCAACGATCAAAACATTTTGCGGCCAACCCACTCAAAAAAGGTACGGATACTCGAATGGAGATGAACAAATTTTACTGTTGTAAGGGAAGTGCTACGTAATAATTACAGATCTCGCAATCTCATTGGTCATTACCCGTTTTGGGTAATAAGCCCAAGAAATTTGACTTCGTTCACCAGACCGTTTCTCGCTGGGAGGCGCACGTGGGCGGGACACGAGACTAGTTATGGACATCAAAAGTACACAGTATTCATTGTTGTGGTTTAACGAAAACTGCTCTCGTTTCTCCTGACCTGTCCAGAAATGCTTAGGGATGTGCAATTGTGGTCTTAGTTGATGGTTTAACCAATCACCTGAGGACATTCACCCAAAATCCTGTTCCTAAATCATGAACGCTTACTGTGGTACATGCAATACCAGAACCCGAAGTGAAATATTAACTTTGATATGTATACAGCAGATTTGTACACATTCTCAACACGTGTAATTCACATGTGCTGTGCTCATGCTAAAACCACAGCCAGCAGTTCCTTGAATTTGCGGGCTTAGTTGATGGTGTTAACCAATCAGAGCAGCACATTCGCCCAAAGCCAGTCCTGTTCCTAAATTTGTGTTCTCACCACGTGCAATTTACATGCACTCCTGCTAAACCACAGCCAGGAGTTAATTGATACAACCAAGCAGATATTCTACTGCAACTCAACTGATTGTGGTTTGGCATGAGCAGCGTATGTGCTGCAAATGAATCAGAACTGTATTCTATTACTGTATCCTGTGGAAACAGTAAAGGTTGGCCTCTCATTCCCAGGCCCCGCCCAGCTTCATGTTGTACTGCAAGTGATGACAGTCTCATGCCCAAACCCCACCCCCTCACAAGAAAAGTGCAAGTGTAACCATGCAGGCCCCTTTCCCAATTTTTTGGGGTGGAGCCTGAGGACGAGGCTAATTGGGATGAGCCTGACACTTGTGAATGAATGAATGAATGAAATTTTATTGTCACGCCACAAGGCAACAGGCCAATTCTGGCCTATGAGACAGAGTACAAAAACACGCAATACTTGTTAAACAAAATTTCTGGGGAATGGGTATTTCAGTACTTGTATATAAGAGGTAAAGCAGGAGGAGGGTGAAAGATAGAGAGTGAAAAGAGCCTTTTTTTGTGTGTGTGTGTGTGTGTGTGTGTGTGTGTGTGTTTTCACTGAACACTTAATTTAAGTGCAACTGTAGTATATACCCTAATGTACATATGTTACAGTATAAAAATAGCTAGCTGGTGCTTCATCAAGTTGAACAGCTGCATTTGCAGCACATACAGTGACTTACCTCTGGCATGGTTTCTGTTAGCTAACTCAAGTATGGACTATGCAAGACAGACAAGCCAGGCTGCTCACTGAAAGCAAGTACGCTTTAAACTGCCTGAGTATGGCTATGCAGGAGGATCAATAATGCTCACTCAGGCTCACCCCAAGATGCTTTGTGCCTCACCTGGGGTAAAATGAAACATTTTACTGCACATGGACTTCTCCATTGCCTTGAACTTTTTCACAGCTCTGTAGTGTGGAGAGAATAGAAAGGGGAAGGGGGCGGGGGTCATACCAGACGTGTGCATGTGACAAATTTTTTTGTGGCAAACCGCAACATTTTCCCCGCCGCTAGCGCGCTTTTGCCGCGAGCGCGAAATTTAGGCGGGGTAATCAGAATAAAATAGCAGCGATTCACGATCTCAAAACACAAAAATAGTTACTAAGTACACAATTACAACCAACTAAGCGCAAAAAAAATTGTGTGAGCGAGAAGGCTCCGACTACATCGTCGCGTCGTGCCGAGCAGCTATGGATGAAAGAAGCTGGCATTTACTTTTCTCAGTGTTTGCTGCGTGTCTGGGCCTAGCGCTTTCCTCTGACCTGTGCTACAATCACCAGACGCAGACCTACGATGCACGATTCAAGCCGGCTTCAAACTGCGAAGATATGTGCACTGTGACACCTTACTTCTCGCCAGACCACTCGTTGGATACCTACATTAGCCTCATCGAGTCCGCAACCGAAACAATCGACATTTACACGCCAGGTCAGTTGCACGTTTTGTTTACGTAGCTACACGACTGTGTTTATGTTTTGTGCATGTTCTGTGCATGTTTTGTTGCATGTCTGCAATACCATGCCTGGGGCGATGCAGCTCAGCTAGCTGGGTGGTGGCAGTATGCGGACGCTGTCACCATATGCCATTGTGTAGCGAGTATAGCTGTCCTATACCTAGTACCTAGATCCTGTATTCACTTGGCGCGCATTTTTTGGCGGGTATAATTAATTATAACCGCGCATTTTGTGGCGGGCGCAGGAGGTACAACAACAGTAAACAGTCTCATCTCCCTGTTCAATGGCATGCCTGTACTAGATATTGTACAGAGTTACCCGCTGCGTAAGACCCGACACTCGTCCGCATCAGCTACGCTGGGGTGACCGGCACTCGGAGACAGGACCCCACGCGTTCCACGTGCACATTTCAGCCCCACCGTTTTTGATACAGCGGTCACACAGAAGCCAATTTGTGCAGACATTTGTGGTTAGGTTATACTATTACTCTCTCCTTCCCCCCCTTCCTCCCTTCGTAGGTTTTGACAGTTGGAGTTACTGCACTCATTACAAAAAGGAGTGTGATAATGAGTGTATCGGGTGCACTCTGGATAACCAGCGAAACGAGGCCTTCCCAGTCTTTCCAGCACTGCTTAATGCGATTCATGTCAAGCAGGTCAAGGTTCGCATGCTCACAAACAACTACTCCCAGCCAACTTGCCAGGGCCAAATCACTCCACTTGATTGGCTGAGTCTGAATGGTGTGGAAATTCGTTTCTACACAACCACCACATTCATGCATTCAAAATTCATGGTCATCGACCAAGGGAAGAAAACTTCTGTCTCTTCTGTAAACTTCAGTAAAACATCGTTCACAAAGAACCGAGAAGCGGGAGTGGTAATAGAGGATTGCAGCTGTTCTGCAGTAGCCTACTACCAATCTGTGTTTGAGTATGATTGGAGCCGATCCACTGACTATTATGTTGATAACTCGTACACAGAGGATGAGATGAAGTTCATAACTGATGCGTCGTATATGGCTTTCACTGTTCCCCCACCACCTGGAATCAACGGGGCTTATGTGACCCAACTCAAGACCTACACTGGTGTGGCAATCAAGGGTGCGTACACCTCACCTGATAATGCTCGAGATGTCTTTCTTTCCTACCTTTCAGACGTCCAATCTTCACTAGCGGTAAGATTCTCATGCACAATTACATGTTACTTAACAACAGACACAATAGCTTGAAGTAAGGACGTTTGATCCTATACCCATGTATTGGTTTTTGCTAAAAATCATACAAGAAACAGGTTATTTCAGACTCTCCCTATCTCTTTTTGCACCACAACACATTCCACAGGTGGCCATTTACCAAATCACTGATGATGGGATATGCAAAGAGCTCCTGGACCTATGGCAGAAGGGTGTCAATGTCACCTTGCTTGTCTCTGACAGAATAGTCTCTTACAGAGACTGGAGGGATGCCCAGGTCAGCTAGAGCCAAACTTACAGCTGTTTTTCATTTTGTTTCAGAGGATATTCAACCTAAAACCCTAGACTAATTTAATTTCTTGTCTAGCTACCAAATTTGTTGAGGTTTTACTACTAAACTTGCACCAACAGATTTCGTCTTTCATCTGTGATTCTTTTTCTCCTCAGGATTGCTATGGTACACTCTACAAGGCAGGCATGAAGGGAAAGATACGAAAGTCCTTCACTGGATTTGAGTTTACACATGAAAAGGTCTGGATTATTGATGGCAAAGAAGTTCACCTCAGTACAGGTGAGTGTTCTCGTGTTCTTAAACAAACAGTTTAGTACCCATTGTTGAGGCTGTGTAAAAAAAACCAACATGCATTGTTGTGGCATTGGCTATACCCCATTCAAAAACCATTACACCATTGTTGCATCTGTTACTATGGGATTATAACCCTTTCAGTATGGAGAAAAAGGTCAACTTAAGAAAGCTTGCCTAACCAGCTTGTTGCTACAGTGACAAGATGATGGTAGAAATAAAGATAATAAAAATTGTGATAATGACCTGGCTTTTGTACCTACTCCTGCAGGAAACTGGAGCCCAAGTGACTTTCCACCTGGTACTTCGTACCCTCCCTACTCGGAAACACAACAGAGCATCAACAGGGACTTGCTGGTGGTTTTAAGTAACCCCGACATTGTGAGTGCATTTCAGACAGTTTACAATGAGGACTGGGCTGTGGGGACAGAATGGGAGCCTAAGTACTGACACAAACTGTATGTCTATTCTGTTTATGTGGATGATGTGTAGCCATAGAACACATTTATAAAGTTTGTTATATTTTTCTTTCTGTTGTAGTCAGTTTTATATAATTGCACACACAACAATGTTGTGTTCTTTAGTTTCATCTTGTGCACCCTCAGCATTCTGTTTATCATCTTTACTGGAGTTGTCTTGTTTGCATCAACTAACTATTTGGTCCTAACAACCAATAGGAGAATGGGTGGAGGTGATTGGATTGCTAAGTACAAACAACTAACGGGGGGGGCAAACTTAAAGATAAACATTCCAGCTGTAAAGAGGTGTGGATTTGCCAGTGAGCATGGACTTGGACAGGTAAATCACACTGAGCTGTCGGCTTGTGAACATGTGATGACTTTAGTGGGTGGCCATCTCTTACAAAGTAAAATTATCTAGATCTGCCAAATATGATAGAAGATCAGTACGTCCCTACGTTGTGAGCTATGTATCACCTAGATAATTATAAGGTACTAGGGTTACAGGTTTGACTTGTTTTGCAGCAAATGCCACATGTACTGCACATGCTAAGCATGCTTAAGAAGTTACACTGAAACAGGTAGTTGAGCACCAGTCATGCACAGACAAGCACTGTGGAGGTATGGAAACAAGCTGAACAACTCCAATACCACATGTACATAGTGCAGTAAAACAGGTTTTGTGTACTGGTTTTGTTCCCATTGTTCACATGCTAAAGCACAATTGGTAGTTTATGCAGCAGCAGATGGTTTTGCTGTGTTACAAAACCGGTTGGCTTAGCATAAGTTGTGCACCTACTTATGGTAAAAACTCTGGGCTATGCCATACACCTGACAAAGCCTTTAAATTACCCTAAATTACATGCAAAATATTGTTGGTCTACATTGGGGGATAGTTTAATTAAGTTACAAACTACAAGTTAGAATATGGCTTTACTGTTATCACAAATTACTGTGTGGTTTGACACAGAGTAGCACACCTGTTGTGTAAGATTCTCTGCAGCTGTACAGCTATGCCAACTAGAAAATGTAGAACATTGTGGGGGCGAGCCTGAGCAAGCAGCTACTATGGCTACATGCACATGAATAGACTAAGCTTCACGTTGAAATGATGAGCTGAATCACTAGCGTTTATGAGTGTTGTGTATGCATGACCCTTACCTGAAGCAATCTCACCAGCATGTATAATTTGTACGGTCTGTGAGCAGCCTGCCGTTGATGGTCGGTCCGTAGCTGCTGTGACAAACAAGAAGTAAGGTGCCGTGAGTGCTTAAACTTGAGCCGTCTCCACTATGGTTGCCAATGCTGCACTCTGGCAGTAGCAGTGCACGTGGATGTTCAATTTCAGGAAATATTTAAGTGCGCATTTAAAATTTACGGTATATGGCCGCAAGCAAGCATAGATACACGCCCCAATTAAATACACCTCTAGTTGCTGTAGGTTTTGTATGACCAAACAATATATCACTTTAGAAGATATGATACCATACAATAAATAGCAGAGTTGTCTAACTCCCAATACTAAATTCATCCTCCTTAATGAAATGTAAACTGTGGAAACAAAACCATGGTCATGGTAAGCAAAAGCTGGCCACAAACTCCCAATACTAAATTCACCCTCCTTAATGAAATGTAAACAATGGACATAGTCATGGTAAACAAAGCTGGTCACGAGGAGCCTCTGAATATCGTCATTTTTTTTTTGCAGTTTCCAGTGTATGAATTTGGGTTAGGCCACAAAGGTGAATCAATACAATAGCCTCGTTCCCAGTCACATGAACAAAGAGCTGGGAGCTGGCCTTGGAACAACACATTGAATCTTCACTGGTGGTGACTGTGAAGGTGAACCAGTTTAATAGCTATGCCAGGGCAGAAACAAACCTGTCCAGTTTCTCTAGCTCCTGTCTGATCTCAGTGTTGCCGGGAAACAGCTGTCCTGCCTTGATGAGGTACGATCGAGACTTGTCAAACTCACTCAGCTGCATGTACGCCTGCAATGGGTACAGGGATATTGCACAGCACAACACTACACATCCAACTGTGCACTAGTCTCATTCCCATGTTTTCATGTAGGAACCTAGCCCTGGTTTCAGACCTAAAACCAACCCCAGCACAGTTTATTTTCAGTATCGTGAAAGCAATATACACACTGGATGATGAGGCACCACTCTGAAACAAAAAGCTCACATCTCAATGTGAGCTTTTTGTTTCAGAGGGGGGAATGATTACTCAACCTACACACACTTTCGTTTAGAAATGGAGACGCCAGTATTCAAAATCAGACATTCCTGGATAATTTTCTTTTATGAAAAGGGGTTTTTAGCTTCATCATGGTTAATGCCAGCTCTGTCATTCTATGTCAAAACAGCTGCCATACCTGTCCAAGTCTGAAGTGTGCCTTGATGTTCTTGGGGTCCAGTTCGAGTGCCTTCTTACAGTAGGTGATGACTGGCTTTGACTTCTTCTGGCGCAGGTTGCAGAGACACAAGTTGAGGTACAGCTTCACCAACACCTCCTTCCACTGACGCTCTTCCTCCTCGTTCTTCAGTCGAACGTTTTCCAAGAGACGAATGGCCTTGTGTGAATGAAAGAAGGGAGACGAACGAGGTTATTATTATCAGTTTGTGAGGCCCTCTACAAATCTAAATAGAGAAGGCTAGAAGTACTGCTATAGGAAGACTCGGCTCTACACCCATACAATTTTACCGTCTTGCTAAAATTAAGTACCGAGTTCCATGGCAAGTATATAGCAAATATGTTGGTAAGAGCATCTGACTAGCATTCTGGTTCAAAACTGCTGCTGGATCTCACTGCATCTTTTTTAAAACATATCCACTGCAGTATTGGAGCATGGAACAGATGGTGTAAATATCCATAGACACAGTTTGATTATCAGGCTGGATCTGAGAGGCATTGACTCTACATGCTAAGCACCAAAGTACTGCTTTATACATCCAAGGCATCCCTGCACAATTACATGCCTCGCATCAAACAAACGAGGGCTTTATTTAGGGAACATTCTTTGCAACAAACTAGTTTAGTTGTTAGCAAGTAACTGGAGTGTGGACTTACCCTGTGATACTTGCCAGCTGCCCTTCCGAAGTACTTCTGCTGAAACAAGTCATTTCCTGCCTGTGAGCAGAAAGAGGTACAACACATCTCTCATGAATCACACAGCATTACTCAACCAGCAACACACCTCTCTGTCGACATTGGCGACAGCAATGAGCTGCTCTACTGTTGCCTGTTCCCTGTCCTCCCGCGACAGAGATGCATATGCGTCTGCTGCCTGATGGTCCACAAAGTTAATCAGCTCGATCTCAAACATGACTGCATGAGTGTGGGTAAAACAAGAAGATTAATAGTTCCAGAGAGAGGATCCAATGACATTGTAGGTGTAAAATGTTTCACAGGCCTTCCCCACCGGCTCCTGTTCTAGCCTCATTCCCAGGCCAGCTTTGGAGCCAGGGAAGGCCTTGGAATGAGGATAGAGTAAACCTGAGTGAGCATTATTAATTCTTGTTTGATTCCATACTTGATGTAGCTCATTGCAGTCGGGTACATAGTTGTCATTCAACTGCATATGCACGTGTAGGCCACTTTGTCTAACAGCAAAGCATAACTCTAATAGCTCACTTGTGGCATTGGGTGGGATGCGAGGCGGACAACCCATCTCCCCAAATGCATACCCTGGCCGAATGAGAAACCTTGCCAACTCTGTTCTCCGCATTGAGGCAAGGCCCACTTCCCAACCTGGTATTACTTCACCTGTAGGTAAATCACAGTATATTACAGTGTATATGACAGTACATTATAGAATACTACAGTACATCACAGGATACTACAGTATACTACAGTGTATATGACAGTACATCACAAGATACTACAGTATACTACAGTGTATATGACAGTACATCACAGGATACTACAGTATACTACAGTGTATATTATAGTACATTACAGTATACTACAGTACATCACAGTACATTACAGTATACTACAGTGTATATGACAGTACATCACAGGATACTACAGTGTATATGACAGTACATCACAGGATACTACAGTATACTACAATACATCAGAGGAAGCTACCTGTACCCCGCTATACTGCAGCTCACATTACCTTTTCCCAGTTGGAACTGCTGTTGCCGGTTGCGTAATCGGCTGGAGTCGTACGGCTCATCTGCAAACTCCAGATACCCATTGTAGTGCACCCTCACCATGGCACCCTCAGGGACCAACGGGCCTGTCCCCGGACGGATGGTCTTCTTCAACACACCACCGTCTCCCACCAAGTCCTCCATACCAACTGCCATGCGCTCAAAGGGGGTCTACAGAATACCGACCACAATGCACTCAAAGGGGGTCTATAGAATTCCCAGAATATCGACCACAATGCACTCAAAGGGGATCTATAGAATTCACATCGACCACAATGCACTCAAAAGGGATCTATAGAATTCACGGAATATCAACCACAATGCACTCAAAAGGGGGTCTATAGAATTCACAACAAATTGATATCTACAGTGTGGCCAAAAACCCTATGTCCAAATCCTGCCAGCTGTGTTCCACAGAAAGAACATTGTATGCTCATTTGTACCCAGCCTGGGATACTAGGGCTGGAGGTATACACGAATCAACAATTTGTGTTGAATCTCAAGCAGAGGTAGCTAGTTGCTGGCTATAAGGAAGAAAGTTACTGGCTGTATGTAGAAGAAAAGCAGCTGGGGAATTTTGGTATGGATGATACGAACCTCCCTATGCACCTCAGTTCCTGGGCTCAGGGCCCAGCTAGAACATGAGGCTATCTTTCTACTTACCATTGCATCCTCCGAGTCTGATGCCGAGTCTCCCTCAACACCGACACAGTTTGAGTTTAGGTGCTTGTATACCTCCTCCTTGTCAAACGCCTCTTCTTCCTCCACATTTGGCAGAGACTGGGAGACGTCAATTTCAAATGTGGTTCCCTCTCCCCTTGACAGAAGGTGGGTGTCAATGCCATCCTTTAGCGACACAGAGTGTGCGGTAGGCTGTGCGTGTGTGAGGGTGTGGAGGTACCCGTTCATATGTTTAAATGCCTCATTCTCAGGCCAATAGATCCAGTGTTTGATTGCTTACAGCTGACATGTAAGCGATCAAGTTCTGGACAGTAAGAAGGTCCAGGAGCAGCTGGAAAAGACAAGACATGAACTACTTTGTGGAGCAGTAACTGTAGTTCAATTGTTCAAGCAGTGAGAATAGGCTCCATTTAGAGTGATTCTGCAAGCACGGATAAATATCCTTGCAAGCCATGAACTGTGTTAAACCATACCCGCCACACATCGTCGAATGATCCAAATGGTTCAATCGTTTCCATTGCAGCTGCTAATGAGTTTTCTGTTGTCCAGCGACGGAACCTACAAGATGTACGACCACGCCCCCAAGCTCCACGTGGGTTGATCACGAGATGTCTCCCACAGCAACACGTGGCGGGAAAAAAGTTGTTACGCACCCCTCGATAGTCCGACTCGACCTACGACTAAACACTGCTGCCACTAGCCACCATGTCTGCGGAAAAGGTATTGTTTGAGTCAAATGGTGGAGTGAAGATAACTTAGTTTGGCTGAGAAGCCATGTCTGTGTGGGGGGTATGGCTGCTTGAAGCATTGATAGTGGTTGAACATGTTACGAAATGATGATTGAACTCCAAAGTACTCTGAAACTCCTTGCTACAATATTTGTGCTCTGAGTTGGTAAATTTTGTATCCGTGTAGACATTAAGGACTACACCACACCTATTTCCACCAAAACATTCTGTGGTTAAAGTTGATTATAGTTTCGTCATTTTGATTGGTTGTGATCATTATCGGATTGAACCCCCATCACTAAGTGCAGTTTTTATGCACAGAGCTGTGATTTTTCACCATCAAATGCACCATGTTTTTCAGTACAAGGAGATAGTAGCCTTGTACCCAGCCCGCTCGCTTGGGTACGAGGCTAAAGGAGATGGTAGCCTCGTACCCAGCCCGCTCGCTTGGGTACGAGGCTAAAGGAGATGGTAGCCTCGTACCCAGCCCGCTCGCTTGGGTACGAGGCTAAAGGAGATGGTAGCCTCGTACCCAGTCCGCTCGCTTGGGTACGAGGCTAAAGGAGATGGTAGCCTCGTACCCAGCCCGCTCGCTTGGGTACGAGGCTAAAGGAGATGGTAGCCTCGTACCCAGCCCGCTCGCTTGGGCATGTGGAAAGGAGATGGTAGCCTCGTACCCAGGCCACTCGCTTGGGCACGCAGCTAAAGGAGATGGTAGCCTCGTACCCAGCCCGCTCACTTGGGCATGTGGCTAAAGGAGATGATGACTTCTCAGAATTTATATTCTCACAAATGATGGTGTTGTGCACAGCAGGTGTATGGTAGGGCCGGTTTGAAGATAGACGGTCACCTTTGTTTCCCTTCTCACAGGAGGAAGTAGTTGAGAGTCCTGACGTCCACTTTGAGCCCCTCGTGAAGCTTCCGCCCATGGAGGTGAAGACGATGGAGGAGGGAGAAGAGGAGCAGTTCAAAATGTGAGCCATGTTCTCTCTCCTTTTACACACAGCACTTGTGCACACTCTCTCATTCATATTAACCTGACCATTTATGGTATTCTATTGTATCCAGCATATTTTACATTCCAGGCATTTTCTAGTCTTGTTCCCAGACCCTCGGTACAGTACACGCCACACACACGAGAGAGGAGGGTCTGGTGAATATAGTACATAAGCATATTGGAAGTGTGTAAGTAAGTCTGTAAAGGTGTGATGAGTAAGGCTAAGTACTTGTGGTCAGGAAGCCAGATACGTACAAGATAATTGGCCAATGAACCAATCAGATTGTTACCTCCAAAATATTCCTCAGTGCTCAAAAATTTTGTGCTGTATCCACCAAACCCTTCTTTTGCAGTGTATGCACAGTAGTGAGGGTCTTGGAACGAGACTATGTATTTTCTTGTGAGAAATATTTGTGTAGAGTGCTGGGTTGATGCATTCTACATCACTGCATCAGTCTCCCTGCCCTTTGCTAGACTAGAGGTGGTTGCAACTTTGTGTAGAGTGGTGGGTTGATGCATTCTACATCACTGCATCAGTCTCCCTGCCCTTTGCTAGACTAGAGGTGGTTGCAACTTTGTGTAGAGTGCTGGGTTGATGCATTCTACATCACTGCATCAGTCTCCCTGCCCTTTGCTAGACTAGAGGTGGTTGCAACTTTGTGTAGAGTGCTGGGTTGATGCATTCTACATCACTGCGTCAGTCTCCCTGCCCTTTGCTAGACTAGAGGTGGTTGCAACTTTGTGTAGAGTGGTGGGTTGATGCATTCTACATCACTGCATCAGTCTCCCTGCCCTTTGCTAGACTAGAGGTGGTTGCAACTTTGTGTAGAGTGGTGGGTTGATGCATTCTACATCACTGCATCAGTCTCCCTGCCCTTTGCTAGACTAGAGGTGGTTGCAACTTTGTGTAGAGTGGTGGGTTGATGCATTCTACATCACTGCATCAGTCTCCCTGCCCTTTGCTAGACTAGAGGTGGTTGCAACTTTGTGTAGAGTGGTGGGTTGATGCATTCTACATCACTGCATCAGTCTCCCTGCCCTTTGCTAGACTAGAGGTGGTTGCAACTTTGTGTAGAGTGGTGGGTTGATGCATTCTACATCACTGCATCAGTCTCCCTGCCCTTTGCTAGACTAGAGGTGGTTGCAACTTGGGAACATCTTGTGCCCTGACCCCCACCCCCCACCCCCACTTTCCTTCTTTCTACCTAGGTAGACTAGAGGTGGTAGTGGCCTGCAAACAGCCCCCTCCTCCCTCTTTCCTTCTTCTTTCTACCTAGGTAGACTAGAGGTGGTAGTGGCCCCTCCTCCCTCTTTCCTCCTTTCTACCTATGTATGAGATTTTTGACCAATCAGATAGCTTTATGTTCAGCAGCTTGAGTGGATGTGTAAGAAAGTAGAACAGTAATTGTCCTTGACAAATTGGAGAGTGGTCTAGCTATTATTTGCTCTCCAACATTTCATACTAAAAGTATACGTCATTTTTCTTGCAGACGAGCAAAGCTCTTTCGCTTTGATCCTATGGCTGACCCCCCGCAGTGGAAGGAGAGGGGTACAGGAGAGGTAAAGCTGATGCAGAACAAGAAAAGCGGGAACATGAGGTTGCTCATGAGAAGAGACAAGACGCACAAGATCTGCGCTAACCACTTCTGTAAGTGTCCCTAGGCTTCACATAATTATGGTATAGTCATGTGAGATCATGTGTTAGTCATGTGAGATCATGTGATAGTCATGTGAGATCATGTGATAGTCATGTGAGATCATATGATGAGGTTGCTCATGAGAAGAGACAAGACGCACAAGATCTGTGCTAACCACTTCTGTAAGTGTCCCTAGGCTTTTCCTGTGTGTATACTTTTGATGTTTGTGCGAGGGAGAGCCTGGGGAGGAGGCTATGTGCAGCTGTTGGTTTGCACTGTTTGCAAGTATAGTGGTCCTATCTCAACTGGTTTATGCATGTACCTCTTCCATGAAGGTCCCTTGATCAAGACTGCTTTCTCTGCATGTTGGTATACGTCTTGGCTTCATTCCCAGGCCTTCCCCAGCTCCGGTTTTGTAGTACGCAAAATAGACTAAAAAAAACTGGAGTAAAGCTAGGCAAGTTTAAGCTGCAGAGCTGAGTGCTACATCAGTAGCCTCATACCCAGGCATATTTCCTCTTTCCCCATGCAAGGAAGAGGCCTGGCTACTGCGTCTAAAGGAGCTCTCTCAGGATTCATTCCCCAGATAGCTTGGTTGATTCTTTCCTCTCTCTCTCCCTCTCTCTCTCTCTCTCTCTGCAGTAACCAGGGAGATGAAGCTGCTGCCCAGTGCAGGCAGTGATCGGGCATGGGTGTGGACAGTACAGGCTGACTTTGCTGATGAGGAGGCAAAACCAGAGCAGCTGGCGATCAGATTCAAGAATGCTGAAAGTAAGAGACATTTTATGCATCTTCTAACAAGTGATTACTTGGCCTCATCCCTATAATGCATATACTGCACTTTGGAGGGAGGGGGAGCTTGAGTGAGTTATGGGCAATGGATGTCTAAAACACACATGTATGTAACAATGCGTACATGTATGTTGTGGAAGGTTTTTTTGAGTAGCACACTTACAAACAAGCGGTGATACTAGGGACCGGGTTCTTCAGTTGAGCTAGAGTAGCACACTTACAAACAAGTGGTGATACTAAGGACCGGGTTCTTCAGTTGAGCTAGAGTAGCACACTTACAAACAAGTGGTGATACTAGGGACCGGGTTCTTCAGTTGAGCTAGAGTAGCACACTTACAAACAAGTGGTGGTACTAGGGACCGGGTTCTTCAGTTGAGCTAGAGTAGCACACTTACAAACAAGTGGTGATACTAGGGACCGGGTTCTTCAGTTGAGCTAGAGTAGCACACTTACAAACAAGTGGTGGTACTAGGGACCGGGTTCTTCAGTTGAGCTAGAGTAGCACACTTACAAACAAGTGGTGGTACTAGGGACCGGGTTCTTCAGTTGAGCTAGAGTAGCACACTTACAAACAAGTGGTGATACTAAGGACCGGGTTCTTCAGTTGAGCTAGAGTAGCACACTTACAAACAAGTGGTGGTACTAGGGACCGGGTTCTTCAGTTGAGCTAGAGTAGCACACTTACAAACAAGTGGTGATACTAGGGACCGGGTTCTTCAGTTGAGCTAGAGTAGCACACTTACAAACAAGTGGTGATACTAGGGACCGGGTTCTTCAGTTGAGCTAGAGTAGCACACTTACAAACAAGTGGTGGTACTAGGGACCGGGTTCTTCAGTTGAGCTAGAGTAGCACACTTACAAACAAGTGGTGGTACTAGGGACCGGGTTCTTCAGTTGAGCTAGAGTAGCACACTTACAAACAAGTGGTGGTACTAGGGACCGGGTTCTTCGGTTGAGCTAGAGTAGCACACTTACAAACAAGTGGTGATACTAGGGACCGGGTTCTTCAGTTGAGCTAGAGTAGCACACTTACAAACAAGTGGTGGTACTAGGGACCGGGTTCTTCAGTTGAGCTAGAGTAGCACACTTACAAACAAGTGGTGGTACTAGGGACCGGGTTCTTCGGTTGAGCTAGAGTAGCACACTTACAAACAAGTGGTGGTACTAGGGACCGGGTTCTTCAGTTGAGCTAGAGTAGCACACTTACAAACAAGTGGTGGTACTAGGGACCGGGTTCTTCAGTTGAGCTAGAGTAGCACACTTACAAACAAGTGGTGATACTAGGGACCGGGTTCTTCAGTTGAGCTAGAGTAGCACACTTACAAACAAGTGGTGGTACTAGGGACCGGGTTCTTCAGTTGAGCTAGAGTAGCACACTTACAAACAAGTGGTGGTACTAGGGACCGGGTTCTTCAGTTGAGCTAGAGTAGCACACTTACAAACAAGTGGTGATACTAGGGACCGGGTTCTTCAGTTGAGCTAGAGTAGCACACTTACAAACAAGTGGTGGTACTAGGGACCGGGTTCTTCAGTTGAGCTAGAGTAGCACACTTACAAACAAGTGGTGATACTAGGGACCGGGTTCTTCAGTTGAGCTAGAGTAGCACACTTACAAACAAGTGGTGGTACTAGGGACCGGGTTCTTCAGTTGAGCTAGAGTAGCACACTTACAAACAAGTGGTGGTACTAGGGACCGGGTTCTTCAGTTGAGCTAGAGTAGCACACTTACAAACAAGTGGTGGTACTAGGGACCGGGTTCTTCAGTTGAGCTAGAGTAGCACACTTACAAACAAGTGGTGGTACTAGGGACCGGGTTCTTCGGTTGAGCTAGAGTAGCACACTTACAAACAAGTGGTGATACTAGGGACCGGGTTCTTCGGTTGAGCTAGAGTAGCACACTTACAAACAAGTGGTGGTACTAGGGACCGGGTTCTTCGGTTGAGCTAGAGTAGCACACTTACAAACAAGTGGTGGTACTAGGGACCGGGTTCTTCGGTTGAGCTAGAGTAGCACACTTACAAACAAGTGGTGGTACTAGGGACCGGGTTCTTCAGTTGAGCTAGAGTAGCACACTTACAAACAAGTGGTGGTACTAGGGACCGGGTTCTTCAGTTGAGCTAGAGTAGCACACTTACAAACAAGTGGTGGTACTACGTAGGGACCGGGTTCTTCAGTTGAGCTAGAGTAGCACACTTACAAATGAAAAGCACTGAAGTGCTGAACCCTCGGCGCAGATACTGGGTGCAATTCATGCTGGGGATGACATGGGGCTAGCGGTTATAGATGTAGAGCTAGTTCATTTCAGCAGCTAATTGTAAGCTGGAATGCAATGGAGAATGTAATTAGGGCAGTACATGTACGTAACTGTGCAAGTTATATCTGTGTGTCCAACGTCCTCTGCATGTGATGAGGTTTAACAAATTTAGTTCATGGTAAGTTCTATTTATGCATTTCAGGCTTATTATAGTCTTAAATGATTACATAGGCTATCTCTGAAGTCAACAGAGCAGTGACAAAACAGCTCAATGGTATAAATTGCTCATAATCAGCATTGTCAAGTTGGGTCAAAGTTAACAAGCGTGCTAGCAAGCCCTGGGCAGTGCCAGTCAGTGGTTTGAATTGTGTACATAGCGTGTAACTAGGCTGGATTGGTTTATGTCAGTAGCTTATCACTGCCAAGTAAGCCATTTCTAATTGCCATTCGCTGCTCGTTATACATCGTAGCGGACTAGCAATTTCAAACGGTCCGATTCAACCACTGGCTACTCACAGCTCCGACTTATAAGCCGGTTTTAATCAATATTGTCAAGTTAGAAGGTCAAAGTTGACTAGGACACGCTCGAAATAAACGCATTTTGGTACAAATACCTTGAATATTTCAACTCCTTTAGTCGTCGATCACTGTCACGTCACACAATGTGGGCTTTGTATCGAAAACAGGCCCACGTGGACACAGAAACCCCTTTTATAGTGTAAGATCACGTGACACAGCGGCGCGCGACCTGCGGCTGCGCGCTCCTGGGATCCCAGACCAGGGCGCGTGAACTCGTTCTCAGACTAGAATATGGCCGAATAGCGCTCGCCGTGGCAAACGAATCGCAGCATAACTCTTGAACAAAACGTTCTTGGCGAAATCGCGAAATTTAAACACATCCTCGTTCGGTTTGAAGCCTATCTGCGTCCAAACTTCAGAGATTTAGCCGCCAGGTGAGCCAAGCAGCATAACTCTTGAACAAAACGTTCTTGGCGAAATCGCGAAATTTAAACACATCCTCGTTCGGTTTGAAGCCTATCTGCGTCCAAACTTCAGAGATTTAGCCGCCAGGTGAGCCAAGCTAGTTGTAACAGACAGACAGACAGACAAACGAAGTACTGTAACCCTCGCTGCGCATGCGCGCCGAGGGTTAACAAGTGGTGGTACTAGGGACCGGGTTCTTCAGTTGAGCTAGAGTAGCACACTTACAAACAAGTGGTGGTACTAGGGACCGGGTTCTTCAGTTGAGCTAGAGTAGCACACTTACAAACAAGTGGTGGTACTAGGGACCGGGTTCTTCAGTTGAGCTAGAGTAGCACACTTACAAACAAGTGGTGGTACTAGGGACCGGGTTCTTCAGTTGAGCTAGAGTAGCACACTTACAAACAAGTGGTGGTACTAGGGACCGGGTTCTTCAGTTGAGCTAGAGTAGCACACTTACAAACAAGTGGTGATACTAGGGACCGGGTTCTTCAGTTGAGCTAGAGTAGCACACTTACAAACAAGTGGTGGTACTAGGGACCGGGTTCTTCAGTTGAGCTAGAGTAGCACACTTACAAACAAGTGGTGATACTAAGGACCGGGTTCTTCAGTTGAGCTAGAGGAGACTTCACCATGTCTTCATCTTTATGGGGCGCCATATGTAAAAATATTCAGAAAATACTGATATTTATCAAACATCACTGATATATATTAAATATCAAGATATATATGCCTAAATATCATGATATATATTAAATATCATGATATATAGCTAAATAGCATGATATATAATAAATATCATGATATATAGCTAAATAGCATGATATATAATAAATATCATGATATATAATAAATATCATGATATATAATAAGTAGCATGATATATAATAAATATGTTATAGTTATTAACCGCTCACGAGGGCTTTAGTAGATATATAAGCACACCGCCCGAGGGCGCAGCCCGAGGGCGGTGTTGCTTATATATCAACTAAAGCCCGAGGGTGCGGTTCATAACTGGCTTCTAGCCCGTTTGCGCATGCGCTTCAATGTGTTGCTATGTCAGCGGTATGATTATTTGTGAACGCAGCTGTTTTTCGAAGGTTGCACTCGTAGTCTAGCTAGCTTACAGGTACGGTAGTACTCAGTTACTTGTAGTAACAACCAGTTTTGTCGTAGCTGCGACTTTGAAACCGTTCAACACTGCGATGGGCGACAACAGCCAGTCCGGAAACGGGCCCGAGTGGCGCCGAAGCCTTATGAGAATTGACGGCTATGCCGTGATGCTTTCTGCCGTTTTCCAACAGCGCTGTTGACAAATTATGTTTCTCAAGGCATCCTACGTCCACGAAACAAGCCTCAAAGCTAGCTTCGTAGCCACCGTGAGCACAGAGCGTTACCGGTTTGGTTTTCGTCTCTTTTGGCCCGTTGGGGCTTGTCCGCGCGGCTTGTTCTCGGACTGGCTATCGCTCTCGTCGACCCATTCTGTGTTATCGCAATGCTGAGCGGTTGAGAATGCGCATAAAAAATACATATTTCTGCGTAACTCCAGGCAAATAAAGTTACCTGTACTTGATGCCCACGGGATACAAATTACAAGGCTTTATCTGAAATATAATGCACTCTATTACATAGCAACCACATAGTAACGGGCTAGAACATGATATATAGTCAAATGTCGTGATATATAATAAATAGCATGATATATAATAAATATCATGATATATAGCTAAATATCATGATATATAATAAATATCATGATATATAGCTAAATATCATGATATATAATAAATATCATGATATATAGCTAATTATCATGATATATAATAAATATCATGATATATATCATGATATATAGCTAAATATCATGATATATAATAAACATCATGATATATAACTAAATATCATGATATATAGCTAAATAGCATGATATATAATAAATAGCATGATATATAATAAATATCATGATATATAGCTAAATAGCATGATATATAACTAATTAGCATGGTGTCATAATAGTCAACATTCTGGTTATCATATATTGTATGATGTCATGATGAGATCACCTGTTCTATCTAGAGCCCACCTGTATTGCTTACACTGAATTGCAGAGTCCATCATGGGTCAGAGAGTGGGTCATCCTTGAACTGAAGTTGACATGAATGCTGTCAAATACCTCAAGACAATTGGGATGCCAATGGAAGATATAATGGGTGTAAGCCGCCACCTCTGGCTTGAGCTGCCAGTGCTCCGTCACTGAGCCACGACAGCCGGACGACCACCAACCCTCACAATCCTCTATATTTACTGTATTTAGAGTGAGAAAACCACTCAGCATGGGTTCTTTCTTGATGGAGAGAATTTTCCAGTCAACCCCTGACGGAGTTCTAACGGCACATACTGAGTGGCTGCCAGGTGAGCACTGGTGACTCAAGCCAGAGGTGTCCTGAGTTCGACTCCCGGCGGCTGCAGTCCTTTTCACTTTCCTCTCTTTTCGCCTCATAACATCTAAATTCATTTATTGGACGGTGTCGTTTAATCCTTGCCACTAACTGATCCAAGTCCCTATCACTAATAGAAGTATTTGTTGCATAGTCACTTGGATTACCACTCACTTGAATTTTGTTGTACAGTCAGGCCAGTAGGCAGGGGGGGTTGAGGGGGTTCGCTCGAACCCCCTCTTTCACCTCCAAAAGATTTTATATACATCGCTTAATTGTACATTTTAATTAAGTGTCCTACCGTTTGAAATGGTCCACTAGTCTCGCTGCTACTTGGAATCATCGCTGTCCAAACGAGTCTGGTTGCTAGTTCAGACGCTCGAGAGTTGTCCTTCTAGTGATGTCACCCCACCTGCTGTTACCTTAGTACCTTCTCTCATGGAAATTCAAAGTCAGCTGGCTTAGGAAATGCATACATGGACAGTCAAAAATTGGATGCAATACTCGGCAAGCCATGTAGCTACTACGGCTCTGCTTCTGTCCCAAAATGGCCTCAGAAGCAATCTTACTGCATACATACAAATCACATACCCATGTAACCCCCCTTCTAAAAATCCTGGCTACGGGCCTGAGAGTGTTCGGTGGCTTACACCCATTATATCTTCCATTGGCATCCCAATTGTCTTGAGGTATTTGACAGCATTCAGTTAAAGGATGACCCACTCTCTGACCGATGGACTCTGCAATTCAGTGCAAGTAATACAGGTGGGCTCTAGATAGAACAGGTGATCTCATCATGACATCATGCAATATATGATAACCAGAATGTTGACTATTATGACACCATGCTAATTAGTTATATATCATGCTATTTAGCTATATATCATGATATTTATTATATATCATGATATATCATGATATTTAGCTATATATCATGCTATTTAGCTATATATCATGATATTTATTATATATCATGATAATTAGCTATATATCATGATATTTATTATATATCATGATATTTAGCTATATATCATGATATTTATTATATATCATGATATTTAGCTATATATCATGATATTTATTATATATCATGCTATTTATTATATATCACGACATTTGACTATATATCATGTTCTAGCCCGTTACTATGTGGTTGCTATGTAATAGAGTGCATTATATTTCAGATAAAGCCTTGTAGTTTGTATCCCGTGGGCATCAAGTACAGGTAACTTTATTTGCCTGGAGTTACGCAGAATTTTTTATGTGCATTCTCAACCGCTCAGCATTGCGATAACAGAATGGGTCGACGACAGCGATGGCCAGTCCGAGAATAAGCCGCACGGACAAGCCCCAACAAGCCCAAAGAGACGAAAATCAAACCGGTAACGCTCTGTGCTCACGGTGGCTACGAAGCTAGCTTTGAGGCTTGTTTCGTGGACATAGGAGGCCTTCAGAAACATAATTTGTCAACAGCGCTGTTGGAAAACAGCAGAAAGCATCACGGCATAGCCGTCAATTCTCATAAGGCTTCGCCACTCGGGCCCGTTTCCGGACTGGCTGTCGTCGCCCATCGCAGTGTTGAACGGTTTCAAAGTCGCAGCTACGACAAAAATGGTTGTTACTACAAGTAACTGAGTACTACCGTACCTGTAAGCTAGCTAGACTACTAGTGCAACCTTCGAAAAACAGCTGCGTTCACAAATAAACACACCGCTGACATAGCAACACGTTGAAGCGCATGCGCAAACGGGCTAGAAGCCAGTTATTAACCGCACCCTCGGGCTTTAGTTGATATATAAGCAACACCGCCCTCGGGCTGCGCCCTCGGGCGGTGTGCTTATATATCTACTAAAGCCCTCGTGAGCGGTTAATAACTATAACATATTTATTATATATCATGCTATTTGTATAATTAACAGCATGGTTTCGAGTGCAATTTGGGATTAATAGCATGAGTGAATGGCTGATAATTGCACGAGGCGAAGCCGAGTGCAATTATGCCATTCATGAGTGCTATTAATCCCAAATTGCATGAGAAAACATGCTGTTACTTGTTAATCATAAACTTCGCCTAGTTTACAGTATGCTATAATAAGTATGAGTATGTATGTGATGTGGTGGTTTATAGTATACAAGTTTACAGTAAACTGTATAGTTTACACCAAATTGTTGTCACTTACAAGTTACAAGTTTACATTATGTTAATATAGTTTACAGCAAATTGTTGTTGCTTACAAGTTACAAGTTTACATTATGTTAATATAGTTTACAGCAAATTGCTACTGACCAATCAGTGAGCGATTACACCTTGCACGGTTTTGTAGTTTTTGTATTTTTTGTCCAATGAGAATCTTTCCTACCTGTGCAATTACAAAAATAATTGCACACCTTTCTATGGGAGTAAATGTATTGACACTAAATAAGTATATGATTAATTATATATCATGCTATTTAGCTATATATTATGATATTTAATATATATCATGGATAGCAATTGTCGTTGCTACCCACTCAATCATACATACATGCAGTGTTGCATTGCAAAATGCACACATAAATGCAGAAATCGAAGATTATTTCGATTGCACCGCTGCGTTTGAAGCCCTGTATCGCTCAACTTCCGTTTTAAGGGCGGGGCTCATACGTGCTTCGTAGATGCATGAATATCTAATGAGTCTACGAAGCACGTATGAGCCCCGCCCTTAATGGAGGTTCAGCGATACGGCACTTTGAACGCAGCGATGCGATCGAAATATGAGATGGAATAATCTTCGATTTCTACATGGGACTGCCACATATGCAATGCTCACTTTTTAGTGCAGATCTCACTCCATGTATGTATGTATGTATGTATGTATGTTTGTTGGATGTTGCTTAGCAACCAAATCTTTGAACTGGAATAACATGAAGTGGAATGGGTGGTGGTGATAATGGTATGACAGTGGTTTGCTAGGGGTAACATCCAACAAATAAGTTACATTCCCCAGACAGAACAGCATTCACCCTTCAGGCTCATGCTGCTCTGTCTGGGGAATATATGTGGCAGTCCCGAGTAGAAATCGAACAGTATTCCATTGTGCAATTCGACCGTGTTACCGCGTTTGAAGCGCTGTTGCGCAAAACTTCCGTTAAGGGCGGGCCTCATACACGCAGCAAAGATGCATGAATACCTGATAAGTCTATGTACATGTATGAGCCCCACCTTTAACGGAAGTTCTGCGCTACAGCACTTTGAACGCGGTAACGCAGTCAAAATATGTAACGGAATAATGTTCGATTTCTACCTGGGACTGCCACATATGTATGTATGTATGTATGTAGGTATGTATGTACGTATGTACATGTACAGATCACCTGCACAGTATGCTGTGGTGGGATAAGGCTCTTGTGTTCAGAGTCTGATTTGCCTGTATATTTCCCCACCTGACTATCACAGATGCACAGAAGTTCAAGGATGCATTTGAGAAATGTCAGGCTGCATTGTCTACAAAGGAGGAGGACACACTAGCCCAAGAGATGACCAAATTAAAGGTTGAGAGCACACAAGACTCTGCAACTGACCAACAGGAGAGAGATGAGAGTGGTGGGAGTGAAAAGAAAGAAAAGGAGAAGACATCGCAGGAAAAGAACGCTGAGTCCAATACTGACTCACAACCATCATCAGAAGGCTCGGCGGGTACTGCTGAAGATAGCAAGCCACCAGAGACCAAATGATTCGATACGACACTTATCTTGTCGACTGTTTTCACTGTAATCATGGATGCTATAGTAGTCCGTTGGTGCATTTTGAACATTTGTGTAGCAGAGGTGATGGCACGTGGTTTACACCCTCGAATAGTTCGTCACGTTCCCAGACTCCCCGTACGTGTTCGAGAGGGTCTGGGAACGAGACTTAAGCTAAGTAAGCATCGTGCATCATGGCGTACCGATAGTGCTTTGCTATCGTTCATATTCTAGCTGAGGGAGAGAACTGGATGAGGCGGTATGTCTGGCCGTCCTGGTGCGTTCCACCGCAAGCACGGACCGAACATTCGGCTGTACGAGGAAGAGACAGTGGCTCACAGAGTGGACAGTTACAACAAGGCGGTCGTGTTTTCAGAGCAGCCAATCCCGACTGGAGCTATGTTTCAGGTCAAACTACTGGACAAGGGAGGAGGGTGGGCAGGATCGATTGTGAGTGCTATGTGACAAGCCAAGGGTATCTTTGGAGGGGAGGAGGAGGGGAATTATTTTAATTAGAGCACATCATTGGCATGCCTGTGAGTATAGTATTCATAGTCTGTGTATAAATAGCCTCACAAGCCATGGGAGGGGTGTGGCTTGTGAGACCCATGATAGGCTATTAGGCTACCTTTGAATCTGGTTAGTGGCATTTTCAACTCCATGCAGTTTGATCGCTTAATTTAAATATGTAACTTGGTGGTGAGGAAGGCCTGAAATAAGGCTATCCATCTGTATGGAATTTAGACCTTAGTCATGCGTAGCTGTCTAGTTTTGGTACCAGACCCTTACACAGTGAAGAAGAGCACTAGGATTAGGGCTAAACCCTTTGAATGTGCAAAACTGGAGTAAACAAAATTGTAGTAGACGAAAAAGATGAACTAGAACGTTACCATACTGAGACTAGTACCTGTCTTGATAGTGGAGTAAAGAGGGATGGGCGGGAAAGGTTGAGGGAGCTAGTGTGGAAGTTCAAAATCACAGCCCAAGGAAATCACCTGGGAAAGATGGTGACAAAGACGAGAATACTTATCTC
Source organism: Agelas oroides (assembly GCA_949130485.1). Lineage (NCBI taxonomy): Eukaryota > Metazoa > Porifera > Demospongiae > Agelasida > Agelasidae > Agelas > Agelas oroides. Next base: position 5,945,423 of record OX422201.1, on the reverse strand, counting down.
GCTGTGTGTGTCTTTTCCCTGCACTATTCCAGAGGTTTGGATTTACAGTGTCATGTCCCGATGATCACCCGGTCCCTAGCGGTGCTTTGGACCTGTATAGAAGTCATGAATACTGGATATTGTCAGCAAGTACTGTACACCACAACGGACAAGAAAGAAGAGTTGACTTTAACTTGGAATCATTAAGAGTAGGCCAGTCCGTGGGTTGTCTGATAAACAAGGAAGGAGAACTTCATTATTTTGTGGATGGGAAGGACCAGGGAGTGGCGTGGACTGGTGTTCCCATTGACAGACCTATGTGGGGATTTGCCGACATCTACGGCCTTGCTAGAAAAATAAAGTCAGAGTTTTTATGTGGTGAGTGGAAGAGACGAGTATGAGACAGCTTCATGGTAGTTAGCCTCGTTCCCAGGCCCGTTAACCCTAACGGGCCTGGGAACGAGGCTACATGGTAGTTTCTTTGCAAACATAGTATGCCCTTTGCAAGAGAAACAGTCTGGTTGTGTTCCAGTCAGGGAATGTGATTATTGTTGTAGGTATAACATACTGACAGCTGCACAGCTGCCAAACATGATGTGTGTGTATTTGCTAATTTCATTACAACGAATGAAGAGCACAAATCTGATTGGTCACACCAGTATTTTGGCATGGTAACAACTCACTAAACTAGACCCTTTGTCTCTGTGCAAAGTGGGCTTATGAGACTATATATAGTCTTGTGCCCAGACTATAAGCGTGGAAAGAGATGGGTGGTATGAACCTATGTAGAGGAACTTTGCCAAACTTGGTACACAAGACTGGGTGGGTACCTTTTGTGTGAGTAGTGTACATGTAGTAACATTCCGTGCTTTGTGGATTCTTCCTACGTTGTTAAGAGTTGTCATGACATCTCCTTTATGGGAGGGGTACTATTCTCAGGTAATTTACTTTTGTAGTCAAGCTATAATAGTCCAGTCGTTCTCTGGCTCCACCCCCAATTGCAGCACTGACCTAGGAACAAGGCTATAGCTAGAATCCCTGAGCTGTTGATTTGTTTATTAACCCTTTTGTTGTCTTAAGCCATTATCAACCCTTCTGTTGCCTTGGGCTATTAGTATATTTATTAACCCTTCTGTTACCTGAACTATTATTTTTTTAGTAACCCCTTCTGTATATACTGGACTGGTAATTTATCTATTACCCTTCCGAGTGCCATAAGGTTTGCAAGCTTTTTTAAGGTGCCCATCTAACATCAGTGGTCCCATCAACCCTATCACCATGGCCACCACAATTGATGGCAGCTGCAAGCTAGCTTTACAAAATTAAACTGTTCGGTCTCCTCTTGTATTTCAGACTGCTATACACGATGTTTTTGGTTTCTCTTGTATTCACACTGCTATACACAATGTTTTTGCCTCTCTTGTATTTCAGACGAAGTTATGAGTTGTAGTGAAGATTCAGACTTGGATATTACTGGATGACGTCAACTGCTCCCCACCTAGAATATATCTGATGGGTGCATTGGAGAGCACCCATCATTTTCTTTATTATAAAATTTAATACGTTTGTGTTGGTTTTGTTTTTAATGCACACACATGCAGGTTGCATTCACACCATACCAGTTTGATAATAAAACTTCACACACACAGTATCATAAGAGAAAAGGCATGCTATTTTGGTATACCTGTGAAATGAATAAAATAGGCAAGCAATGGTGATGTAATATAGAAGTGACAAGCGATGATTGAAAAAAGCTATGACCTGCATGATTGTACAAAGGTTCACCAGGAGCCTAACTGCTGTGGCTTGTGTGCATGTTGTTTGTGTGTTGTTTATGTGTTGGTTGTGTATTGTTATTTGTATGTTGTTTGTGTGTTGTTGTTTATGGTTAGTTGTGTTGTTTGTGTGTTGTTGTTTATGGTTAGTTGTGTTGTTTGAGTGTTGTCTGTTTGCCAGGCATACGCAAGGCAAAACTGTCCAGTAGTCATAGCAGATTGTAATGTGATTTTCTGTTTGGTGTGTTGTTTCGCTTGCTAGGGATAAGAGATAGGGTGAGAGCAAGTGGCCAGTACTTGCAGTCCACAGTCTGGCTCTGAAGGAGTGCTGTACTGTAAGAACGTTTCACTGTTTTTTGTGTTTGGCAACCTCCAGATCTACAATCTCTTTCTTGTGCCCTGTCGCCTCCAGCCATTCCTGCACAAAATAGGAGAAAAAGATAATTCCACTTGTAAATGACAGGGCCATGAGTGAGTTGATATTTTGGCTGTTCCAATCTCCATTTTCATCACTACGTATCTATAGGTAGCTCCAAGACAAGATATATGGAGAAAGCTAACCACCTGACTTTGCAGTCCCAATCTTCCAATCATCCCAGTAAAGGATGTAGGGTATTCAAGCCATGAACAAATGAACAAATGGTGTTACTTTTCCGGGATGCTGATTTTCACCTGAAATTTGGATTGCACGCTGGCCTGTAGCTGTTGTGCCTGCTCCTCACTCAGACTTGCTTCCTTCACCTCCTCATACCATCCCTTGATCCTCCTGCAAGACACACCACGTGCAGCAGTGAGACAGAACAAGTGCACAGAGACAGTATCAATTGCTCACTCTTTTCTCTTGGCAAGCTTGTCCTGGTAGTCTGGAGGCAGAGGACAGGGGTTGTCCTGTGTCTCCCCCTCCATCTTGAAGGGAACGACCAATGGTCTAAAATCCTCGGGGGTCATCAGGTGCCAAACGTCAGACTCATCACCAGCTAAAAAAATTGTACATACAATCATAGTTACATACGACAATGAGCCTCATTCCCAGACCATCACATCCAGTACATATCACAATGAAGGCGTGGGAATGAGACTAGCTGTGCTGGGTGTGGAGACTGGGAACAAGGCTAACACAACCAGCATTGTTACAAGCATATATGATTACTGCATAATTATAAAAGGTGCACGCACACACACACACCTGTGCCCAGGCAGAGGGGTTGACTCCAGCAGCTAATAGTGGGGAGAAGGCCACACTGCTGGAGATGTCTGCCGAGGGTAGGGTAGTGGGTGTTGTAGGGGGCGAAGGTGAGGTGGACACTTGGGGGGAAGACTACTGGACGAGTGGGTGTGAGTAGGTGAAGGGTACACAGGGAGCTAGCACTGAAGAAGAGAGGGAGCATATTATGATAATTCCATCTTGGCTGTACAGTTGAGGATCTCACTTTCATGTCTTCACATAAGTTCACCTCACCTATCTCCAAACTTGGTTTCACCCCCTCCCAACATGCACTCGCCCCCCTCCCAACATGGACTTGGTTTCGCCCCCTCCCAACATGCACTTGGTTTCGCCCCTCCCAACATGCACTTGGTTTCGCCCCTCCCAACATGCACTCGCCCCCTCCCAACATGCACTTGGTTTCACCCCCTCCCAACATGCACTCGCCCCCTCCCAACACGCACTTCACTAACCTAAAGCCTCCACTCAGATTTTATCACGCACCAGTGGAGATAATATCTGGGGGAAGCCTGGATATGAGGCTGCACTTCCACAAACATATCCACCACACAACCCCCCCCCCAAACTCACATCTTCCCCCTACACACCCTCCAACACATACTCCCACCCTCCTCCCACACATACTTCCACATCTCCTTCATCTCCTACACTCTCCTCTCCCCACCCTCCCCATACACACATACACTCCCAACTCCACATCTCTCACCCTCCCACATCTCCCACATCTCCTTAATCCACACACCCTCCCACATCTCCCACCTCACATGAAGCCTCCGGCATGCAGTCACCACGGTGATACTATCACAGTTGTTGATGGTGAGAGCAGTCTCCACAGCGCCTAGCACCAGCAAGCAATGGGAACACCTCTCTACCTGTACCACTCTGACACAGAGAGAGACAGTCCACCATAACAACTACTGTGGGGAAGGGAACACCTCTCTACCTGTACCACTCTGACACAGAGAGAGACAATCCACCATAACAACTACTGTGGGGAAGGGAACACCTCTCTACCTGTACCACTCTGACACAGAGAGAGACAATCCACCATAACAACTACTGTGGGGAAGGGAACACCTCTCTACCTGTACCACTCTGACACAGAGAGAGACAATCCACCATAACAACTACTGTGGGGAAGGGAACACCTCTCTACCTGTACCACTCTGACACAGAGAGAGACAATCCACCATAACAACTACTGTGGGGAAGGGAACACCTCTCTACCTGTACCACTCTGACACAGAGAGAGACAATCCACCATAACAACTACTGTGGGGAAGGGAACACCTCTCTACCTGTACCACTCTGACACAGAGAGAGACAATCCACCATAACAACTACTGTGGGGAAGGGAACACCTCTCTACCTGTACCACTCTGACACAGAGAGAGACAATCCACCATAACAACTACTGTGGGGAAGGGAACACCTCTCTACCTGTACCACTCTGACACAGAGAGACAATCCACCATAACAACTACTGTGGGGAAGGGAACACCTCTCTACCTGTACCACTCTGACACAGAGAGACAATCCACCATAACAACTACTGTGGGGAAGGGAACACCTCTCTACCTGTACCACTCTGACACAGAGAGACAATCCACCATAACAACACAGTGTTACTTACTGTGGGGAAGGGAGGCAGCCTCGTTCCCAGTACTTCACTACAGTTTGCAGTATGGAGTGTGGAGGAGAAGCCCTGAAGGATTTTTTGCTATGATACTGAACTACTGATTGCCTGGATACGAAGCTATGTATAATTTTATAACTAGCTTATGTGACATACAAAGCAGGCCTTCTTCTTCTTTTCATACTGCAAGTAACAACAGCTATGGTGGAAGACTGGGGACACGGCTAGGAGGAAGGTACTCTACCGCACACACACATGCACGCCGTACACACACACTCTTACTGTAAGGGGGCCAGGAGATAGATGCTTGATCCCCTGCAGTTCTGGATGTGAACAGAGGTCCCACCGAGTCCCTCTTCCCCCTAGTGATATGAACAGCTGACAATAATAATAACGTGTGCAGTGCTGTACATTGATGTGCTGGTATGCTTGGGCTGCACCCCGACCTTGTTCACTTCCAGTATGAAAGTGACACTTTTCATACTGGAAGTGATACTAGCTGTGGGGAGGCCTGGGAACAAGGCGAAGATGGATATCCCTAAGCAAGACCAGCCATGAGTAAGTCACCTTTGCTAGCGTCTGCTTGCTGACTTTGTGCAGCAACACGCACTTACACCTGTAGTGTAGGAAGAGGACAAGTTATCTTTGAGGTGTGTTGCCATTTCAGTTCTCCCAGTCTACAATCACACACAATGGCAGAGTCTTTACTGTTTTCTACTTCCATGTATCATTGTAGAGGGTGGCCTGGGAACGAGGCTATTGTTGTCACAGGTGAAGGTAGCCTCGTTCCCGGGCTGGGTGGCCTGGGAACGAGGCTATTGTTGTCACAGGTGAAGGTAGCCTCGTTCCCGGGCTGGGTGGCCTGGGAACGAGGCTATTGTTGTCACAGGTGAAGGTAGCCTCGTTCCCAGGCTGGGTGGCCTGAGAATGAGGCTATTGTTGTCACAGGTGAAGGTAGCCTCGTTCCCAGGCTGCGTGGCCTGGGTACGAGGCTATTGTTGTCACAGGTGAAGGCAGCCTCGTACCCAGGCTGCGTGGCCTGGGTACGAGGCTATTGTTGTCACAGGTGAAGGTGACAACAAGTTTCAGTGTAATATTTACTGCACTAATATTGTTAGCCAAAATTTACGGATTAAGTTCAGAGCCCTTCTAATGTCCCAGGCCCCACTCAGCTTCCTGTTGTGTTTCATACTGCAAGCATAGCGAAACTGGGTGAGGGTGGGGGGCCAGGAATGTGGCTATTTCAATGTATGTACAATGTACCCTTCTGGTGCAGTTTGAATATTTGAGACAATTCGCCCAATGGAATCGCTGCGGTAGGCATGGCACTTCTTGTCTCTGGCCCCTCCTTTGAGGCTCTGAGGACCAAATGGGTTGAGGGAGAGATGTGCCCGTAGCCACTTCTCCAGCTGTGCCCGGGGGAACACCTGTGACAACTGGGGAGTAATGAGGAGAAGAGAGTAATGACAAGAGATTGTGCATGAACAAGTAAAAAATCCCAGCTAAAAGGAAGGCCTAGATGACAATTTGCATCACCCAAAGCATGTTGTCACTCTGGCATAGCAGATGAGGTCTGGTATTGACTGAAATACATCTTGTGCAGTGGGTCACTCTACAAAATGTCTTGACATGCCCTTTTTATAGGGAAATGTGGTTCACTGGTTGTTCATGCAAAGTTGCAATGTATATAGACACTCTTCCACCAGCTTGTTATCCTGACCACCAGCATGTTTACTAGTCTCATTCCCATGGCAAACTTGGTGGTGAGTGTGACATGGGAATGAGGCTACTTGATTCTTAGTCTCATTTCCAGACTTGGTGGTGGGTGTGGCACGGGAATGAGGCTACTTGCTTCTTAGTCTCATTCCCAGACTTGGTGGTGGGTGTGGCACAGGAATGAGGCTACTTGATTCTTAGTCTCATTCCCAGACTTGGTGGTGAGTGTGACATGGGAATGAGGCTACTTGATTCTTAGTCTCATTTCCAGACTTGGTGGTGGGTGTGGCACGGGAATGAGGCTACTTGCTTCTTAGTCTCATTCCCAGACTTGGTGGTGGGTGTGGCACAGGAATGAGGCTACTTGATTCTTAGTCTCATTCCCAGACTTGGTGGTGGGTGTGGCACGGGAATGAGGCTACTTGTTTCTTAGTCTCATTCCCAGACTTGGTGGTGGGTGTGGCACGGGAATGAGGCTACTTGTTTCTTAGTCTCATTCCCAGACTTGGTGGTGGGTGTGGCATCGGAACGAGGCTATGTTATTTACATACCTCAGAGTATCCATTGCTGGCTGCCTGCTCCTGTGTGGTGGCGACGTCCAGGAGGGGGAGGAGCCTCTTTCTGTCAGGAGAGGAGCTGATGAGACACTCGAGTGCCTTCATTCCCTCACTACTCACATGCTGATCCCCGGAGACCACCCCTGGGAGGAGGTAGAGGAAAGGGAAAGTAGACTCACAAGAAAATAACAGCTGAATAATTTGTTGAGAGAGTGAGAAATAAATCCACTGAAAAAGATCCAGCAAAGGCACTTGGACCCCTGGTTGAGGAGTGGAAGACAAGCTACATAAGCAGCATTGCCTAGAGGCCTCAACCAAATTCCAACTGATTCCCACTCTCAGCTATAGAACACAGAACTAGTAGGGTGTATTTCACGAATGATCCATTTCGGAGGGAAAAGTTGCAGTATAGCTTATTAGGCATGGGAGGAACAAACAACCTTGCTATATGATAGCTGTTCTCCACCCCCTCCCCCCCCCCCTCACCTGTTTCAGAGAGTAGTTCTAGCATGTCAGAGAGGTGGGTCTTAAGGAAAGCCAGGTGGGTGAATTCTGAGGACTGGGTGAGGAGGAGATGAGGAGGAGCGAGAAGAAATTGGGGGAGAAGAAAAAATTAACCAAGGTCTTCTGGTAAGATGCTTTTACCAACTGAGCCACTGCAGCTCTAGCATTAGAGCGGAGGATAGATATAAATATCCACAGACACAGCAAGGCTGGATCTCTCTCAAGGCTGGATCTCTCTCAACCTGGATCTCTCTCAAGCGGATCTCTCCAGTGGCTCAGTTTGTAAGAGCATCCGAATCATGGCTGGATCTTCTCTCCAACAAGCAACTCACAAAAACCAAGAACGCTAGTCAATCACCTTCTGTTTCTTCTCAGCCTCCAGTGATGGCCACCTTCAAACCCAAGTTAAAGAACACTAGGAGGCAATATTGGGATCAATTGTACTTGACGGACCAAACACGTGACAAAGTCTAGAAGCCATACACTGACACAGCCAGTCTGGTTGCTGCCATGCCATAGGTGTGACTGTGAGGCAGCCAGACTGTGGGTAAGGATTAGGGTTGGGCAGGTGAACTGGGTCCGCCGAGGGTACGATTGATCCCAATCTTCATGGGTAGGAAGTTTCCTGCACTTCGGAACATGTTCCCTGCTCTTCACACAGGTAAACATGTTTCTTTACCCCTCCTTCCTAGCCTTGTTCCCAGGCCCCACCCAGCTTTCCGTAGCGCGGGGAGAGCCTGGGAACAAGGCTACCTCCTCTCCTAGGCTCATACTCAGACAGGGGAGGAAAACGTGCCTTTTCTTTTTCTTCTTCCAACGTGGCCTGAGTACAAGGGTACTCTTCTCCTAGCTAGCTGGCTAAAAGGGTTTAGGGATTGGGGAGGATACTCATCTGTCATGACTGGGGCCTTGAGAGAGAGGCGGGGGGCATTCTGTACATACAAGAAGAGGAGGAACTTCACTGTGTCCACTGACATACGATTGCGTAGCTGGTCTGTGTGTGAGTGCACAGAGGAAGAGGAGTTAAGAGCGGTGACCTAGTTCCTACATGCAGCAGCCAACATACCTACGTCCTCCTTGGTAGAGCACTTGGCGGTCATGCGAGCCAAATGGAGTCTGTCGCTGGCATTTACATCACTGATGACGTCAAAGGTGTCAAAGTACCTGCAGAACACAGAGGCAGGGCGGGAGAGTGAACATTTGTTTCATCCCTTGAACTCCACTCTCATCATAGTAAACTGGTATATGTCCCCCCAGGGTAGCTGATGAGGTATTGGCCGACATGTGTCTCAACTTTGCATGGCATCTAGGCCTTCAGAGAAAAGTGGCTCATTAATTGTTCGTGTATATCCAGTCTTGCTCCAAGACCTTAGCCTCGTTCCCGATGAAATTATTTTGTGAGGGGAGAGCCTGGGAACGAGGCTACCAAGACCTTGCCTATACTGCGTGTACACAAGTGGAATGCCACTAAAACATTCAGAAATCACATTCTTGGGAGGTTGGGGACCCCCCCCTCCTCTGTCTACATAGGTAAACAATGACATTATTCAAGTCATAAAATGGATCAGGGCTCCCCCCCTTCATTTTGCCAGCAATCAAAAACTGGACAGTGAGAAGGCCTAGGAATGAGGCCAGTGGTGCCGGACACTTACAGCCATGCTAGCTCCTCAGAAAGATGAAACTTGCTCTTCACAATGTGTGACCACACTGAGTAGCTAGGGAAGATGAACACACGTCAGTCAGCAGTCAACACAATGGTCCTCCAGTGTCCCTACCTTAGAAACGGATATGTGTGCTTCCCTTTGCTTCTAGCATACTCCAGCAGTTTTTTCAGGTGCTGCAAGGGTCAAGGGGGTCACAAAATAAAGAGCCCGTCCCACAGGGACACGGTATATAGCCACCACCATCTCCAACAACTTCCACCCAGGGCTTTCTTATTGGAATGTTCTCCAGAAGATTTACAATTTCAAGTTGGTAACAGGGAACCATCTGAGAAGCCACTAAAAGCCTCTCCATCATTTACAGAATTATCGTATAATAGCACTTTAAGTGGCAGATTACTCCATTTATAACTGCTACTTCACTCTACTATGGCCCCCTATTGACTTAGTCTCGTTCCCAGACCCTCGGTACAGTACATGCATACACACACAGTGCGTGCACCGTACTGAGGGTCTGGGAACGAGACTCTACTTGACTGTTACAATAAAATCTCTGAAGGCGAAAAGTACAGCCGCCTCTTGATCGTGCATTTGTCTTCCTCCGGAAGTAGGACACTTAATTGACATTTGGAAACCATCTATAGCAACAACAAAACTATAATTGCTTACATAATAGATTCCAGACTCTTCACAGTCCAGGTACAAGACTTGGATTATAGTTCTATGCTTGCTTAGCTATCTTGGTCCTTCATCCCCACCACCTTTACATAAAGTACATTGATTGCCAGTTACACATACTCTTCTACAGGTGACACGTGACTACCCTTTGAAACCTTAAACGCTTCCATTTCTGAGCCATTTGAGTTGAAGTACGATAACAAGCACTTGATGTCACTACTGAACTAATGTCTAATCAAGCAGTAGCAATTGATATTCGAGTACCAAACCTTGGAGTAGGAGTGGGGGTGACTCAGTGTCACGAGATCAATTGCCACCAGATCAACTCTCATGAGATCAACTTGCCACGAGATCAACTCAATTTATTATGCTGAAAAACAAAACATGCAACATGTACCTGAAGTCCAGTTATGGCATCTAGAAAATCACTAAGGCTGTATTGTCCCTTCCTCATGGAGGACACCAACTTCCCGGCCTTATTTGATGCCTGGTCTGGTGGATGATTGTGTTCAGTGCGAATCATAAAATATTTGTACCCTTCGTAAAGCATCGCCTTTCCTCCTCTGTGGGTTTCAGTGAACTCTGTCCTAGTTGTACTGAATGTTGGAGTCATTATACAAGCATCATTTGACAGGTACAACAATTGAGGTTTGAGGTATGCTGGCATGCTGTTTTTGTACTGATTAATTCAAGTTCAAAAATATTTCAACAAGATCATAAACAAGAGGAAATTTTTCAACATAAAAATTGAGTTGATCTCGTGGCAAATTGATCTCATGAGTGTTGATCTGGTGGCAATTGATCTCGTGAGAATCGAAAGGAAGCCGTGGGGGTATAGGACCTAATTGTGTTTTCCCTCGTACATAAATCCAGGATAGCCTGGGGCCCAATACTCACGTGGAGAGAGAACTTGCCGCTGCCCCCGGCGCCTGAGTAGAGGATGCCACACTCCAGTGGGCCCGGGTTGGGCCACAGGTACACCGATGGTTCACTCACCGTCGCCATTCAGGTTATCAGCTGGGTTCCCGCCCATGTCACAGTATCACGTGCAAATTAAATTAGGTGGGTGGGGCTGTTACCAAAGATGAATATCAGCTGTTGACATTAAAAATATATACGTCAGAAAGTCCAACTATAAATAGACATGAAAAAGAGAGGATGAGGAGAAAGTTAGTAGTCAGCTTTTCGACTTTGGGATGGCGGCTTCGATGGCCTGAACCCAAGACTCTCGCTCTTCAGCAGAGGCACAGTCAAGCAGAAAACCGCTGTAGGGAGAGAGGATGGCAGCTGGTTGAACACACATGTACACAACAAAATCAGATGATAAAGTTATTAACACCAGTACAAAGCTTTGCCGGAAAATAATAACACTAATTTGTTGCTGTTACTTGTGTTACACAAAATAATAGATCAAAATAACAGATGAATGCAGTTAGTTACTGGTGGGGAAAGTACTATAGTGAAAACGTAGCCATGAAGGCTGAGACATTTGTAGTACTACACAATTATGGCTCCCAAAGCTTCACAAGTGCTTGGTTTTCACTAGTACATTGGACAAAGAATTCACTGTGGTATGAAGGGATAAGTAGTGAAGTGAATTGTCTTTGGGGATCTACCAATGTAGAATGTTGTGGTGTTGTTCTGTTTACTTAACCTGGGGTCATTGGCTCAATAATCATTTTCCTGTATCCTGTAAATATTGGTCACCACTGGTGTAGATCATGTTTTTCTGTGAGTCTGCTGTCTTCTCTTCTCTTAAACACTTGGCTACCAGGGAGGTAGGACAAGCTTTGTGCATCATGTGACTTTTAGATCCTTAATTGCATTCCTGAGCCAATTAAGCACACTAAAACTGCTTCTTTTCACTCGGGGATCAGGCCGGGATCAGGCCGGGATTCAGGCCGGGATTCAGGCCGGGATCAGGCTGGGATCAGGCTGGGATCAGGCTGGGGGTCAGGCTGGGATCAGGCTGGGATCAGGCCGGAGTCAGGCTGGGATCAGCTTCTATTTATCACGATAGTTCTCTAAGCAAGCTTCCTTTGACCAATTAAATATTTTGTGCACATGACCTTCTTCTACCTCCTCAGGTCAGCTACTGCAACGATCATGTTCCAAGAACATGTTTCCAACTAACCCTCTTTTGTTGATCGGATCTGGAGCATGTAAAACAAAGGCAAACTTGCATTCCTTAGGCACGCCATGTGGTTGTGCAATACTGCAGCGTCCTCCCTTCAGCTTGATGGCACCACGCCGGCTCTGAGGACAAAGCAAGGCAGCTGGTTATGTACAGGCCTCAGCAGAACTTTGAGAATAGTAAGAGACTTGTAAAACATGCTGACACGATTTCTGGTTTCACTCAAAGTCTCACTAGAGCATATCAGCTCTATGTTATAGTACTACATAACTTCATTCCAAGACCCCCCTCTGGCCTGGGAACATGACTACCGTATAGCTCCAAATTTTCGTGGTTCAAAAAGTTCGTGAATCTCTCCAAATTAGCGTTATAGTGAATTTTCGTGATAAAAATTTCGTGATCACTTTAAATTTTCGTGATTCAATGTTGCCCCCCCCCCATTTTTCAGCAAGCGCGCTATATAGGCCACCTCATGACACGCGTTCAAATTATTTCGAGAACAAAATTTTCGTGATCTCGAGGTTAATCACGAAATTCACGAAAATATTGTACCACGAAAATTTGGAGCTATACGGTATATACTAACATCAGTCGTTGCACCTGGCTAGCATTCACGAGCAGATGGGATTCTGATTTTCTATTCGTGACTATGTTTTGAGGGGTAGAAATGCAACAATCGTAATCCAATAACTAACAAGTTCTTTAATGAATTCTTATGCAAGAGGAAACTTGGGAAGAAAGCTTTAAATGGTATGTAGGGAGTTCGTGCAGCAGCCTCATTTGTGGGCCAAATTAAAATGATAGCTGTTGATCAAGAGAGAGATTGTGTGTGAAGCAAGGTATCTAAGGGCTACTGCCAGGCTACATGCACCATCAGTGTGAATACACTGTCCTTGGACTACTACTGTTAATGATGCTGCAGCAAGCATTCATGGGGACTTATTTCTGACTAGCCTTGTTCCCAGACCTTTCCACTGTCCAATTTTCGATTACTTGCAGTATGCAAAAACGGAGCAATTGAAATCTGGACGATGGGAAGGCCCAGGAATGTTCTAACTAGACCATCAAGCTTTTTCATCTGACATCAGACTATAAATTCAGTACCACTTCGATCTTTGGCCTAGTTCTTCTAAAGATCAGATGTTTGAAGAATAAAACCACCTTAATCTTTTCCCTGCATGCCACCATGATTTTTATATTGGGACTCAGTATAGTTTTTGAGATGCTATAATATATGTAAACACGTGCTCGAGACTCAAAGAATACCTCGAGAGTGTCTCCCCTGGTGTAGTCCCTTCTCCACTTTGTCTCCTCGTCATAGTAGACAAGAAAGCCGGGGTAGAGGACGAAGAAACGGTTCTTGAATCTCTGGATTGTCTTCCCCTGCTTGTTCAGGAACCCCTTCTTGACGGGTTTGGTCACATCAAAGCTAAATGTGCTGGTTGGACGACTGCTGCCTCCCTTTGAGCTGCTCGCCATTGCTTACACTCGAGTTCACTGAGTGCACAGTGTGCAGTGCAATTTTAATTGAAATCGATGCTTCCGGCGTTTCACAGGCTTGCAGTTGCAGGAATGCAAATTAAGTTGCAAACTGCATGATGAATTTGCTTCGCTGCATGCTTTCCCCAAATGTTGTTTTAACACGTACAGAGACTGTCAGAGTGGTTACTATGGCTGCAGAGAAACTGCAGAGACAATGGTAGGCTCACTCTACCTATTTGAAAATTGTAAAACTAGCCCCTGTTCTCAGGCATGCATACTGTAAGCTGGATGGTAAGAAGGCTCGGCAACAAAACCTTTTGTCTTGTACTTGCAAGCAAATATTAATTTACAAACCAATGCATATGTACAATAATACTCTTGATGAATGGTGCATATACACTAGTATTGTGAGCTGATGCATAGTCCATTCACTACACAATGTTTTTCACTACGTGTGCAGCCTCAACCACAGTCACAGAAGGCTTTGCTCTCTGCACGCGAGGATCACCCACTGGTACATTCAACCTGAAATGGAGAGGAGAGTGCAAGTATTCTAGTTGCTTACTAATTAACCTTGAACCTCAGACGTTCCATTCCGGACTCTGTCTCACAGCTCCGAAGCTGCAAGACAAAATCCGGAACAGAAAGCCTGGGTTTGAGGCTAGTAAGCAACTAGAAGCATGAACAATGTCTTCCCCCATTTCATGCACGTGAAATCTGGCATTAACAAAGTCTAGACTTCCATGTCAATGTGTATTTTAAAAAAGTATTTTCACACTTAGTGTCGGACTTACTCATACTTGCTCCAATGACACATGTAGCATGATTCCTCAGCCCAATCATATGATTAGCTATAGTACCTGTACCATTGCTTGGTTTGTTATCCAGTGCACTTACTGTGGAGCATGTGTGTTATGGTTTACCACAAAGAGAGGGTTGGTTTGACTGAGAATCTCATCGTTCACCGATATACCTACACACAAGGAGGACATACACATGTCACTCACAAGTAAAGAGTAAACCAGAGGGACACAAAGTCTTTGGAGAGCTCACAGACTCCACTCACTCACCATCAAGGTATTGTTTGAGTAGCGCCTTTAGCTTTTGGTTCTCATCTTCTAGTGTCTGCTTCTCCCTGTCAAGAGCCAGCTTGTCCAGCAGCACCTGAAGTGAGCAACTCCACAGCTCTATATACTATACTCTACTATCCAGCTATAGCTAAAGAAATACAGGTTTCCTAAAGAAAAATGCATGCTACCCCATGCTTCCACCAGGAATGTATTGACCAGCACTGTCCTTGCTACCATCTAGCTCTTTTGTCACTTGCAGTATTGCAAATTGCCGGATTTTTACAACATCTAGCTACCAGAGTATCAACTGCATGTGTGAGTTGGCCAATCAGAGAACAGAATTCATACTGTTCTGAAATTTCATTGGTTGGTGACTATGTAACCAGGTGTGTTGCAGGAACATGCAATCCACAGTATTGCTAGTTCACATCCCATGGGGAGGGTCTGGGAGCGAGGCTAGCATGTACCATGAGGAGTGTCCACTGAGAGGTGAGGCAATCTCTTACCTTATTGTGTCTCTTCCAGAAGTTTTCCAATGCAGAATACTCGTGCATCACCTGTGTAAAGTGAACATTAGACAACAATCATAACACACGACATTTCATGCATATGAGTGCACAGGTTTTTCAATCACTTCTTGCAGTTGTGCATTTGTCTTGGCAAGAGCGCAAAGAACGCCACAAGAGTGCATAAGAACGGCGTTCTTATGTGCTCTTGGTCTTGGCTAGAGAGACTTGGTGACAATCTCACCTGAGCAAGAGCTTCAGAGGGGGGCTCTGCCTGCAAGCTGGCCACCTGCTCCTCCTCCTCAGGAGACAGGGAGGTGGCATAGAATGGCAGCACCTAAGGGAGAGAAGAGATAAAACCACCAGCATAGAGACCGATCCACAGCCAGTTGTCCAACAATACCAAGATACAAGATATACCTCAGGTAAACACTTTGTTTCATACCTTCTCTTCTTCTGTCTCTAACTTTCGGCACATTTCTGCCGACCTCAAGATCTTCTCACTCTGTGTGAGGCACAACACACACAGAGTGAGTGCACACACAGTATGGGTCGTTGACCAGCACATTTTCCAACTCCAAACTTACCTTCTCTTTCTTCCGTTGCAGCTCCTTTATGGCAGCATCACTTTGAAGTGTGAGGGTAGTCAGATTACTCCTGTGCAGTAACATAAACTGTACATTATACAGTGAACATTGCTCATACAGAGTCAAAACTTAGCCTCGTTCCCAGGCCCATCCCAGCTTTCTGTCGCTTGCAGTATGGAAAAGTGGTTCGCACACAGGGAGAGCCTCGGAACAAGGCTAGTCCAAACTATGGTCCCAAAATGTTTAATATATTACAGCATATGTACAAAGCTTAAAGGGTTGCAGCATTGTTGATAGAGGTAAGGAGTCAGTGAGAAAGGCTACTTATGCAGCCCTCATTTCCAGCTGCCCTCCCCCGTCCCCTCTCCCCAAAACAAGGGAGGGGGGGAGTTTGGAAATGGGGCTACTGTGTTGCATCAGAAGTGTATCGACGTGGTATTTGCCGGCTCAATATTCTCTTGGTTGCATCTAGGTGGCAAGACAAGTGCAAACCTTTCCAAGTCTCTGGAGGCAGTCATCTCTGCCTTGAGCTCACGAAAGTGGGTTAGCACGGCTTCCCGATCCTGCAGTAAAACCATCCCAGAAACAGCTCTCATTTCTGGCATTTGAGAAACACTTCTTTGTGAGAATCAATTTGCTTGCCTCCTTTATAGTAGACATCTTCTCATCGTTCTCTCTCGTGTTGGCAGCCATCTTTTGCTTGAGGTGGCTTATGGTGTCCTGGGGGCGGGGGAGGGAGGGAAAATGTCGTATGATTTCTATAGATGAGTGTTAGATTCAAACTCAGCAGCGGCATGAGAACATAGCGTTGTTCCCAGACCTCCATCACAGCTTTGTTGCTTCCCACATACTGTAACTGACAAAATCTGTGATAGAAGCTTGGGAATGGGCATGAGCACGCACGCATGCACACACACACATGCAATTTCTGCAGCTTTCTCATCTGTCTGCTGATGGTCCTAGCACTGTCCTCGTCTTTCTTCTTCAGTGCCTCAAATCTCAGCTTTCGTTCCTCTGTGCTCTCCTTGTACTGTTGCGTCTCCTGCTGAAACTCCTGCCAGAGTTCGTCCAGCATTGCCTTCCGCTGGGCACTCAGTGCATGGGTGTCCTCTAGGTTCTAGGTACGTGTATGAAACGTTTTGAAGAGAAGGAGAGAAAATTGCTCCATACTCAGGATCTTTTCACAGAGAAAAGAGCCTTGGTACAACGCTACGTCTTGCACATGCATTAACAGCTTTGGGACAAGGATAGAGAGGAGAAGAGAGAGATAAAGAGAGGAAGGATTGAAGGGAAGATTGAAGGAAGAAACAAGCAAGATGGGAGAAGAATGTTCTCAGCTACTTGTGATAGCTACAGTTGATGTTAGGCTTGTCTCGCTTCCCATCTCTACCGCAAGTGATTAGAAGGTGGGCGAGAGCCTGGGAACGAGGCTAAGTTTATGTAGATGCAGTGAACGAGCTAGGAAGACCCAGTTTCTCTGACCTTGTTCTTGAGTTCATCCATGAGGCTCTGAAACTCAATCTTAGTCTTAGTCTCCCTCTCATTGTGCCTCAGTTCCATGGCATACATCACATCACCCAGGTCCCTCATCTCATGCTCATGCCGAGAGATTAGCTGCTGCCTGATGCGGGAGGATGATGGGGGAAGGGGGGAGGGGGGATGATGGGGAAGAGGGGAGAGGGGGAGGATGATGGGGAAGAGGGGGGAGGGGGGGATGGTGGGGAAGAGGGGGGAGGGGGAGGATGATGGGGAAGAGGGGGGAGGGGGGGGATGATAGGGAAGAGGGGGAGGGGGGAAGAGGGGGGAGGGGGGAAGAGGGGGGGGAGGGGATGATGGGGAAGAGGGGGGAGAGGGGGGATGATGGGGAAGAGGGGGGAGGGGGGGGATGATGGGGAAGAGGGGAGAGTGTAAGTGTGGTGGAGATAAAGGGAGGAGAGCCGAGGGGGGTGAGGGTAGGGTGTGTGATGGGGTGGAGGTAGGGAAGTGCAGGCATGGTGGAGATGGAGGAGGGTGGAGGGAGGGGGGTGCACATGTGATGATAGGTAATGGGTAGGCAGTGATTAAGGCAAACCATGCACTTTCTTGACACACCTCTCTTTGTCGAATTCAACCCGCAGTCCGTCCAAATCCCTCCTGTACTCCTCCTCCAAGACCTGGACTCTCTTAGACTGGAACTCTGCAGCGGCAATGGCACTGAAATGAACACTACAAGAGACACGTCTACAAACAACACTCACCAATCAGCTCATCAACATTCTGCAAGTGGCTCTGCAGTGCCACCTGGTATCTTGCAGAAGAGTCAAGGGCACCGACAACAGACAACCAATTAATTCAGCTAACACAGCTATACATTCACCCATATACTGTGTGTGTTACAGGTATTCGCTAGTAGTGGACAGATCATACTATGATAAAACCATAGAAGCAACAGTGTTCCAATATACATGAGTTGCAGCTCACAAGTTGTATCCCGTCACGAGGGAGGGAAGGTAAAAACTGGAGGTAAGGCTCCACCCATGCACAAGAGCTTGGGAATGTACAGTTTTTCCAACTAGATTCATACAGCTTTGCTGTTTTGGAAACAAGGGGTATAGAGGTTTGTTTCTGAAGGTGTCTCTAAAACAGTGTGTGGGAGGCTATCGTCCAGGGTACACCACATTCCTCAGATTGGTTGCTGGAACATGGCTACTTTAATGACTTTGCCATTGGGACGGGGACACCTCCAGTGGCAATCTGTTGTTATGAAACGGATACTGTTCCTCGGCCTCCTCCAAGTCTTTCGCCAGTGATCTGATAATGGCATCCTTTCTATCAACAAGTCTTTCAAACGTCTGACTCATGACTTCTGTGTCCTTGAGTAGTTCACCAGCCTTAGCTGTGTGCAGGGCAAAACAACAGTGCTACATCAACCGTCAGTTGATTCTGGGACTACATACTGCTACTGAACTAGGCATCCAAAAATCATAGAGTGAACTTATCATGCAGTGTCTTAGCATAAACAACACTACTCCATAATTTATAGTCATCCATTCAGGGACTGATGCTGCATATTCTATGATCTCTGAAGATCATACAACCTGCTGTCAGACTATGCTCGCTTAGTGTAGTAATCCACTCAATAACAAGTAGCCTCATTCCTGGGCACCCAAAAGTGACAGAAAGTTGGATGGGGGCCCAGGAACAAGGTGACACGTTCATACTTTAGTGCTAGCTAACGCTAATCTTGACTATTAATCTTACTTCTACTCTGGTGTCGTTCCCAGGCCCTCCCACAAAACAGCCTTGGAACAAGCTCCAAGTTTTAGCCTCATTCCCAGGCTCTCGTGTGTGGGAACAGCCTGGGAACGAGGCTATCCAGGTTTATACTCCAGACTAAATCACTTCAGAACCCCGACTCTAACCTTTTCTCATGATGGTTCTCCACTGGCTCTGCAACTTCATTAAATTCAATTTGGAGGCCTTCTCTTCTCGAGAAAGCTTTTCCTGTAGAGTTGAAGGACAATGAAAACTCAAACTCTAGCGTTGCACCCAGGCCTTCTAACCCCAACATTTGCTGCTTGATTGCTTTCGTTTAGAGTGCCTTGTTATCGGTAGCCCTATAAGAGAAGGAAAAATTGCTTTCTCTCCTTCCATGAAGATTGGTTGGCTATTTAATTCCCCAGCCAGTCTCGCAAGCCAGACCCTTTCCATTCTGCCGCTTGCGAGACTAATTCCCAGCTTGATCTCTGACTTATGCTTAGGCATACAGCATACGACATAGCAGGTCACATCCCTCCCTGGCTACTGAGTACATGTGTGTGATCCATGTGGTTAGTGGGAGCCTGTGTGCATGAGCTGAGCACAGGGAGCAGCTAGTAGTCTCGGAATCAGACTCTGGTTCCGAGACACGACCCACCTTGAGAAACCTGGACAGCATCTCCTCCTTCTTCCGTTGATTCTCCTCCTCTTCCAGGCGTTGCTGCTCCAGAAATACCGCCCGATCCTCCTCCGACATCTTGGCGAGCTTCTTCGCCAGCTTCTTATCCACCTTCTTATCCACCGCCATCTCTCTGTCTTGCTTCAAAGTTTGTGCCGAGTTGTTACTATGGTTACAAGCTCACGTGATTAGGGAATTCCCCAAATTTGCGACCCTGCAGAGATGGAGAATGCACAGCGGCAGGAGAGAAAGAAGAGGGTTGGGATTGTTGGCTTTGGAAGGCTAGGTAAGACCAGAGCTGACTGACTGGATGTCTGTACATGATATGCAGATATGCAGCTGTTCTGGGAAAGCTTTGTAGTCTCGCCATAGATAGTAGAGTGAATTTTCCTACTATCTATTGCCAGCCCTCAGTCTGGCCTGAAGGCCAAAAACTATGCTTGCTTGCTGTAGCATGCTTGCTGCAAATTGCCACATAAGCATAATTCTCGACTAAGTCTCACAAGCCGACCCACTTTTGTGGATTGTGGTCTAGCTCGTGAGACTAGAAATCCTTGGTCTCCCCTCCTTGTCATATAATTTAACTGCAGGGCAGTATCTCTATGAGGAGGTGTGCAGCAGCTGTCCAGAGGTGGAGGTGGTCTTTGTCTGGAACCGAAGTGTGGAGAAGATGAGGGGAGCAGTACCAGATGAGCTGGTTCTGACCAATCTCTCTGATGTTGCCTCAAGGTGAGCTTGCAAGCTGTTAACACATGAGCAAGACTGCAGGTGTAGGGTGGGAGTGCTGTGGCAAGCCGTTAATAGTGACAGTATGTTAGCCCTCTGTCTGTCTGTCTGTTTTGTTTGTTTGTTTGTTTGTTTGTTTGTTTGTTTGTTTTGCTGGGCTGCAAGCTATCTCTCACTGCTAGCAGGAACAGCCTGGGAAGAAGGCAACAGTATTTACACCACTCCCTTACACACCATTATCCACCCCAGGTCCCCTGATCTGATAGTGGAGGTTGCCCATCCTTCCATCAGTGCTCAGTTTGGAGCCAGCTTTCTACAAACAGCTGACTTCATGGTATGGTGACCTTCATGTCAACCAGGAGCTTATGAACCATGGTTCCTAGGTTTCTGTGATAACCTAAACTTTGTTTCTTCCTGTCTAGGAATCCTTGATTAGTAAAAAAGCGTAGCTTGTTGCAACATGGTCTCATACCCAGACCCTCCAAGGGGTCTGGGTTCGAGACTTGTTGCAACATCGAATGTTCTTTCCTATTGTTGCAGTGAAATGAGCTTTTGTTCTCTGGTATTGTTACGATCTTCAAACACAAGTATTAGCCAAAACAGCTCCAGTACTGTTGTGTATGTCTTTAGAGTCAAATGACACACACACACACACACACCAGATTGGCTCCCCCACGGCACTCTCTGACCCCACAGTCTACAAGACCATGTTTGAGGCAGCCTACCGCTCACCACCCCACGGCCTGTACGTGCCTGCCGGGGCCTTCTGGGGAGGACAAGACGTACAGAAGATGGCAGACAGAGAAACACTCAAGGTTTCAACTCAAATGCTCATTAGTGAAACATGTTTCAAATGGAGGTTTGCAGACAGGCATCCAATTGAAAAGGATAAACTGCGCTTTTCTCTTTACTCTGTCTACTTTTTTGGTTGCAGAAAACAACTACTTTTTCCTTTGATCCAAGTTCACATTGCTCTAATACTAGCTAGTCTTGTTTTTATGCTATTTTCCTAGCCTTGTACCCAGGCTCCTCCCCATTTTTCTGGGGAGGAGCCTGGGTGCGAGGCTAGCATTTCCCCTCAAATTTTGTTACTTACAATGCAAGAAAGCAGGGTGGAAATGTTGCCCGGGTACAACCCCTAAATTTTAGTTTGTGTGTCATGTGAGAGGGTGGAGCATTGCAATGTTTGTTTCAGTTTTGGTCTGTGTGTCCAGGGTCTGAAGGTGACCATGAAGAAGCACCCCTCAGCCTTCAAGCTGTGTGGCTACCTAGCTGAGACAGTGAAGACAGTCAGGGAGGAGCCAATGACACTGTACGAAGGTGAGCCGTGCGAGATTAGGAGTTGAGAGGTTGAGAAGAAGACCCTCAGAAGAAGAGGTCTTGAGAACACACTAAGATCGAAATGTTTATTGTTTTAATTTTCCAATGACATGTAGGTACTGGACACCTTATATGTGATCAATGTTACACAATGTTACTTTCAACTGACAGGTCCCGTGCGAGGCTTGTGTCCTCTGGCTCCCAATAATGTCAACACCATGGCCTGTGCTGCCATTGCTGCACACAACCTGGGCTTTGATGGGGTAGTCGGGTGCTTGGTGGCAGATCCTAGGTATGATAAACTTTGAACCACTGGGAGGGTGGTTCAACGGCTGGCAATTGAGACCCACCTACTCGACTGGCTGTTACTTACAGATTTTCTGTAGTCTCACTCCCAGACCCAAAACCAACCCCAGTGCAGATCGTTATACTGGAAGTGATATACGCGCTGGATGAGGTCTGGGGACGCGACTACCATTTAGCCTTATTTCCAGACCTTCCTCATTTTGCTTCCATGGTTTCTCTTCTGTATATTTTTGCAATAGCCTCATTCCCAGGCTCTTTTGGAGGGGAGAGCCTGGGAATGAGGCTACTTAGTTCCCTCCCTCCTCCCCCCGCAGTCTCTCCAGCCACATAGTTGAGGTGGAGGTATTGGGCCCTGGTCACGACGGGAACCATTTCACAGTTCACACAGTTCGCACCAACCCTGCCTCCTCTGGGGTAGTGACCGGGAAACAAACTTATGCCTCCTTCCTCAGCAGCATGCTGGGTAAGGGATAGTACAACAACTCAACGGTTTAGAGGAAGGTTTTGAGCAGAGGAGTAGGTTGTAGCCCTGCCTCATTCTCAGTAGGGTAGGAGACGGAGCAAGTATATTTAGAACTGCCTGTGTTGTAGCCCTGCCTCATTCTCAGCCTGTGTAACAACAAACAGGATATGACCTGACGTAGCTGTCTTGCATACTTGTTACTGTTGTTAGACTGCATGAATGTGCATGCGTATTAACTGCTGGGCCAAGGGTAGGCAACTTCAATGTTATGACATTTTGCATCTTTTTTGTAGGAGCAAAGAACAGAGGGCAGGGCGTACATTTGTGCTGATGACAAAACAAGAAATGTTAGTAACTAATAGCGAAGTGATTCCGTGGTGTAGCGGTTATCACGTGAGTCTAACACACTCAAGGTCCCCGGTTCGATCCCGGGCGGAATCACTCGTTCTTTTTTTTTTTTTTTTTTTCCCTTTCACAGGTTGCTTTTTTCTTTCTTTTCCTGTTTGGGTGTGTTACCTTTTTTTTTTGTATATTGTAAATTTATTCATTAAATTGTTTGGTAGTTTGTTTTTTTAGCATTCACTGTAGCTCAATCTTTTGCACAGCAACTATACATTGGCACATGCGGGTCTAGAGCAAGAAATATATAGAAATATACAAGTATTGCTAATTCATGCTATAAAACATTGTAATCTTCTAGCACTAAGATAAAAAAATTACAGGATCAAAATTCATGACAAAACAGCACAGAACTATATACAATAATGTCCAGTTTACACAGCCACGTGTCCTCCCTCCAGAGCCTCAATCTCATCCTCCAACACCTTAGTCACACGGAGAACTTCTTTAGCTTCAGGGACGTCCATCTTCTCAAGAGCGGTTCGTGCAGCATTTCTCACCACAGAGATGAAGTCATTACGCCTGTCGTGTGTGGGTGACAGTGTGTGCGACAGTGTGAATGGGTATTGCTATGGGTATTTCTATACAGGTGTGAGTGTGCATTTCATGTACAAAATAAACTTTATAAGTGAATGGGTTGCTTTGTTTATGAGAAAGGAAACAGCTGTACAGTTACCATGCAACATTGGTGGCTGTAGCCTTGTTTCTAGCTCCCTCTTTGGGAAAGAGAGGCTGGTCTGGGAATGAGGCTACCTTGTCAACACCGGTCTTGTCTAATAATTCTGTGTTAGATACATCTTACTTGGTATTATGTCTGCCAATTGTGACTCTTCCTTTAGGAGTATCCCATTCGTGGGGTGCTACTAGCCTTGTTCCCAGTCCTCGTTCCATAGCTATCATCACTTGCAGTACAAATAGCACAGAGAATACTCACACTGCAACCAATGGTAGCTGTGGTGCAGGACTGGGAACGAGACTAGGGTTCTACTGAAATAGCAAACTCTCTTGTTATAACAAATCACATCTCCAAACTTGGCGTCTCCATTAAAGTATGAAAATCTCAGTCCTTTCTCACCAGATATTGCCGATGTGAGGTATAGCCTTAATGGACTTCAGGTGGCCAAGGCTGAGGCAGGCACTCTGGCGTACGATCCGGTCTTTGTCCTCCAGTAGTTTGATGAGCTCGTCAAAGATGTACTCCTCTGTGGTGCCTGTCCGTCCAAGGGAAATGGCGGCTACAGCCCGCACGTTGGGGTCTTGGTCTGAGAGCAGCTGGATTAGAGCCTCAATCACAGCTGGGTTCTGGAAAAGTGCTGTGTGTGTGTGTGTGTGTGTGTGTGTGCATGTGTGCACGCGTGTGCTTTCTTGTCAGTCTTTGACTAAATTTTGGATCACATCAATTTCAAGTTGACACTCCAAAGTGGACAAAAAACCTCACCCCTTCCTCCCACACCCACCTAGTTTCTCAATGGCAGTGAGGCGCACTGAAGACTCCATATTGAACACTTCTTTCATGTTGAACTTCTCGACTGCCACCTGGCTTATAACTCTCCAGAAGGCATTCTTCTCAGGTGAGTCTCCTCTGATGGTCATGAAGTGGTCCTTCGATATCTTCTCTGCTCCTCCGAAAACGTCCTTCTTCAGCATGTCCAGCAGCCAGGGAATATTGTCATCATTGAATAGGCCTGTGGAAAGAGGAGGGAGGGAGGGTCCGGAGGGAGCAAGAATTAAAAGTGAATCCACAATTAGCTAGCCAGTGAACCCACAACGCTACATGCAGCTACACGTAGCTACCCAGTAAACCCACAATGCTACATGCAGCTAGCCAGTGAACCCACATTGCTACACATAGCTAGCCAGTGAACCCACATTGCTACATGCAGCTACACGTAGCTAGCCAGTGAACCCACATTGCTACATGCAGCTACACGTAGTTAGCCAGTGAACCCACAATGCTACATGCAGCTACACGTAGCTAGCCAGTGAACCCACAACGCTACATGCAGCTACACGTAGCTAGCCAGTGAACCCACAATGCTACACGCAGCTACACG
Organism: Agelas oroides; assembly: GCA_949130485.1. NCBI lineage: Eukaryota > Metazoa > Porifera > Demospongiae > Agelasida > Agelasidae > Agelas > Agelas oroides. The sequence continues at coordinate 5,920,729 of OX422201.1, read as the reverse complement.
TAACTAGCCAGTGAACCCACATTGCTACACATAGCTAGCCAGTGAACCCACAACGCTACACGCAGCTACACGTAGCTAGCACATTGCTACATGCAGCTACACGCAGCTACACGTAGATAGCCAGTGAACCCACAACGCTACACGCAGCTACACGTAGCTAGCACATTGCTACATGCAGCTACACGTAGCTAGCCAGTGAACCCACAACGCTACATGCAGCTACACGTAGTTAGCCAGTGAACCCACAACGCTACATGCAGCTACACGTAGCTAGCCAGTGAACCCACAATGCTACACACTGTGGCTACACACCAGTGGCTTCATAACCACATGGGTTCTAGCCAGCAATAGTACTATCAATTTCGCTCCCTTTGAATACTGTGTGCATTTCATTGACTTCCATAAGAGAGGTTTGTGGTTGATAAGTCTTGTAGTTGATTCAATCATCCTCACTTACATACAGAGGTTTTCAGGTTCTTGTCAAACTACACAAGTGCCAAATGCAAAGTGTTAAATCTGATTAGTGGTTAGTTTAAGCAAGTGGACTTTGCACTTGCAGCTTGTCCAGTTTGACAAGCAACCTGAAAACCTCTGTAACATCCAACTAGACAGCCAAACTAGTCTTGTGTAGCCTCGTACCCAGGGAGGAGCCTGGGTACAAGGCTAGTCCTGTGTTCAAAGGGAGTCAGTAAATCAGTGGTCAAGTAATCTGGTGAAATTAGGGTCAATAGACTGATGGGAATTCAGTGGATGTTCTCCAAAGCGCTGCAGTTTTGAGGAGGCTCGGTTGTCCTGACCCCCATGCACCCCCACTAAGAAATGACTGTCGAGTGCCTCAGCACAAGGCTAAATACTTCAGTCAACGTGATGGTAGTGGGTCACACTCAGAAATGTCATTCATGTTGACACATGTACGATGTGCGCCATTGCATGCACGCGGTCCTAGTCCATGCCCAGTGTTTCTACACTCAAAATAATGTCACATTTCATTATATAGTCTCAGCCTCGTTTCCAGGCCTGGGAACGAGGCTATATATATAGCCTCAGGCCACACCCACTAATTATGCTTGGATGCATGCATGAGGCATGCCCTGCACATGTGTATTTCAAACACTACAACAAGTCTCCAGACAGTTAGACTGACATGGCAATGACCCTCTGTGATATGTGTATCGCTAGTAGAAGAGGAGACCTTGAAGTAGGTGGGGCTGGGCCAGGGAACGTGGAAATTAGTGGTCTTCCACACACTGCAAAATTCCTTTACTACGATGTACCCACCTGACAACTGTGCCTCGTAGTCAGTCAGGAAGGCCTGTTGGAAGCGGAACCAGGGCACCTCATCATCAGCTGGAAAGTTCCTCTCCCAGAACGTATCTACCACATCTTCCTCTGTCGAAGTGCTCTGTGTTCGCAGCTTTGTGTTCAGGCGGACCCCATGTCTTGTACGAGTCCCTGGCATGGCAGGAGGAGGACCTGACTCCTGGGAGACCTGTGTGGCCAACTCCGGCTAAGGGAAGGGAGGAGGAGGAAAAGAGAGGGAAGGGAGGAGGAGGAGAAGAGAGGGAAGGGAGGAGAGAAGAAAGGGGGCTGTTGTATATACATGTAACTGTGTCATGGTCATCACACACAAGCATCCCTCCTCCTCCTCCCAATCACACACAAGCATCCCTCCTCCTCCTCCCCATCACACACAAGCATCCCTCCTCCTCCTCACCATCACACACAAGCATCCCTCCTCCTCCTCCCCATCACACACAAGCATCCCTCCTCCTCCTCACCATCACGCACAAGCATCCCTCCTCCTCCTCACCATCCACATCACACACAAGCATCCCTCCTCCTCCCCATCACACACAAGCACCCCTCCTCCTCCCCATCACACACAAGCATCCCTCCTCCTCCTCCTCACCATCACGCACAAGCATCTCTCCTCCTCCTCACCATCCACATCACACACAAGCACCTCTCCTCCTCCCCATCACGCACAAGCATCCCTCCTCCTCCTTCCATCACACACAAGCACTTCTCCTCCTCCTCCCCATCACACACAAGCATCCCTCCTCCTCCTCACCATCACACACAAGCACCTCTCCTCCTCCCCATCACACACAAGCACCCCTCCTCCTCCTCACCATCACACACAAGCACCCCTCCTCCTCCTCCCCATCACACACAAGCACCCCTCCTCCTCCTCCCCATCACACACAAGCATCTCTCCTCCTCCTCACCATCCACATCACACACAAGCACCTCTCCTCCTCCCCATCACACACAAGCATCCCTCCTCCTCCCCATCACACACAAGCATCTCTCCTCCTCCTCACCATCCACATCACACACAAGCATCTCTCCTCCTCCTCACCATCCACATCACACACAAGCATCCCTCCTCCTCCTCACCATCCACATCACACACAAGCACCCCTCCTCCTCCTCCCCATCACACACAAGCACCCCTCCTCCTCCTCCCCATCACACACAAGCACCCCTCCTCCTCCTCCCCATCACACACAAGCATCCCTCCTCCTCCTCCCCATCACAAACAGACACCCCTCCATCTTCTCCTCATTGATGGAGGTCATACCTGCTCAGTTGTGGTTTTGGTAAGTTGCTCCTGTACCAGCTGCACAAACTGGCGGCCAACCATCTCCTTCTCTTCCTCCTTGTCAAACACTGTCCACAGGAGAGACTGCAGTGTCAGTTTCCTGGGTGTGTGCATGGAGAGGTGAGGGAGGGAGGGGAGGGAGGGGAGGGAGGGAAAGGAGAGAAGAGGGAAAAGGGGGAAGGGGGAGGAATCCTGTGAGGGTGACACGCAACTGTGTCGACCAACAGTCCACTAATTAGTTTACATTGTTGTACTCCAATATAACAAACTTTGCACGTGCAAATCAACACCACTTGGACCACTTGGGAATTGGGACAGAAATCATAACATGCTATGTTTAACACTTGCTGGGTACCACCCACTAGTTGCAGCTTGAGAGCTGATAAATGTCGCCAGCTACACAGTTACATGTAGTACCTGAGAATTCTTAGCCTTCTTCCCAACCATGATTAATGAAAGATCTTTTTTTCGTGTGGGGGTAGGGAGGGGGGGGGGGGACTGTATGCGATGAAAAGCCGGGCACTGATTTCGGAATGGGGCTAAAACTTTATCCTTACCTTGGTCTACACAGACCAGTTCATTTCTTCTGTAGATACAGTATCAACTATTGTTGTTCGGGTAAAATACTGAGTGTATTGAGAGTGATTATGTGCGAGGAGGATGGAGGGTGTATTGCAGAAGTATTGTGTGTGATGGTGAGGAGGGTGGAGGGTGGTTGTTGCGCTTACATTCCAACTTGGAAGTTCTTGATGAGGCTGGCCTTCCCTTGTTTGGCAGCAATGAAGATGGGTTTGTTGGAGATGTAGGCCAAGGAGACCTGGTCCTGGCAGCGGTTGTTTTGGGCCGCCGCCTCACTCACCACAAAGATGAGCAGCTGTGTTGGGAAGAGGAGGAGGAAGGTGTGGGGGGGAATGTGTAACAGAAGTGAGGGTGGAGAGGAGGAAGATGTTAAATGCGATCAAGAGGGAGGAGAAGGAGGGAGAGGGGAAGGAGGAAGAGGAGAGAGAGAAAGGAAGAGAAGGGAATATGTAAGGGAGAGTCTCTTAGGCTTTTTTGCCATCTCCTATGTAAGAATCTTTACAACCCACTGTTGTGGCTGGCTGAAGGCTGCATGCTTGTCTGGCACACCCTACTAATATATTTGACCCAGTCTCTCCCAACATAATTATGGTACTAACCCTGTCTGAACCAAAATGGCTTCTTTCTCCCAAAAGTTGGGCAATAGCTCCATTTTTTTTTGCAAGAGTTATATAGTTCTGGCTAAGACTTTACAGTAGCACAAGCCAAGAGTGTATAAGAACGGGTGGCCAAAGTAAGAGTGTGTAACTCCGTGAAATTTGAAACCGATCAGACTTACTGCCAGTACTAAAAATAATAACACACACTGCGCATGCTGCACAAACATAAGCCATTGTTGCTAAGCACATGACCGGGTGTTCTAATTTTAGTAGGTTCTGAACGGACTGTGGGTTTCTATTGGAGTTACTTGAGCCGCTTGTTCTTATGCACTCTTGCAGAAACTGGTAGTGCCTGGGGCAATAATTGAATTCCTTTTCCCAAACAGAGTACTGCTATATATACAACTAACCCCAAACAGTGCACATATAAGGACTGAACTTTATACCTTGGTATCAACAAGGACTTTCCCAACTAGTTTGGCAGCCTCATCAGTCTCCGCTGCATTCCAGTAGACTCGCACTGAAGTACTCTCCAGTTGGGCTGTGTGTGTGTGTGTGTGTGTGTGTGTGTGTACATGTGTGTGTGTGTACATGTGTGTGTGTGTGTGTGTGTGCGTATACATGTGTGTGCATGCATGCATGCAAGAGTGTGTGCATGTGCAATTATGTTTATTCAGTGTGTCTGCGTACACATCAATTACGTGCATGATCTACTTTCATGCAATATTAAGCTGACAGTGGACCATCACTCCAAACACAAAGCCACTCTGTAAAACTAATTATATTACAAGTACATAATACATAATGCAAAGCCAGATGGAGGTGTGATGTTAATAAAGTTGTCGTACGCAAAAGGTGTACTGACCTTTGATGAAGCCAACTAGCTCAGCATCAGCAGGGGTAGCTGCGATGACAACATCGTAGGTCTGGGAGGGTACGGCTTGTACTGGTTCCTCTGTGCACATAGGGGAAAGACAACATGCACTGACAGACCATTGCAGTAGTGGGAACCAATCTCATAATCATCCACACCCAACCACTGAAGGAAAGCAGTTCTCTTCTCCTTCCCTCTCGGCTGTGCCTGGGTACGATTAAAACCTTTTTGTATCCAGAAATGCAATTGCAGGATAATTCATAGCAAGTATTTAACTTCTGCGCAATAACTTTTTTCAAGTAATTTCGCAGAAACAACTTTGCCGCCAGCAACCCCTAGTTTTGTGCGGACTTACCCTTCGTCTTCTCCCCACTGCGGCCCTGCTCAGCCTGGGTTTGCTGTTGCGGAGTGGACTGGGGCTGTTCAGATTTCTGCGTCCTCTGCCCGTGGTGATGATGGCCCTGCTTATTACCCATAGTCCGCTCTTGCAAGAAACGCCTGATCAAAAATCGTCTAGCGTGCACCTACTGAGTACTGTGCCAACAAGACAAGGGAAATATGCATAATCCAGGAACCTCGACCTCTATATAATGGTTTACCCTAGTCTCGTGCCCACGCCCGCCCCGGGTTTACCCCCAAGTATGCGCATGATTATGTCGAACAGCAACATCCAAACATAAATTTTGATTGATTGATTGATTGAGTTCATAAACGAGCTGTGTATATACAACTAGCTACAACTGCAAATAACTTAGCCAGTTTTTCTTGAGTGCATAGCTAGTGTGCTACACAGGTCAAAGACCAGATAGCCACTTGGTTCATTAGCTGCTAGCTACACTTGATAGCTAGCTAAGCACAAATCTGTTGATTTTAGTTGACATTTATATTGGGATTGGTAGAAGAGGCAGAAGTGAATTTGCAGCCAGCATTTTTTGGGTGATCTGGTACTCATTCACCTGAGTCACCTATCAATATTATGCCCCCCCTCCCCCCCCCAGTGGAGATTAAAAAAGAAGCCTTGCATAAAAGGTGGGATAAACTTTTAGCAGCTTCAATGCCCTTTTGGAGAACTACCCAGAGAGTGTCTAGCTAGCTACACCGGCCACTGTGAGTCTTCTGCTATCACCTGACCTCACATGCTAAAGCCTGTGACCCAATTAACCTGCCCCTCCTTCATTACCTCCAATTAACTGAATCTAACAAGTGGAGATACATAAGAACACCGTGCCTAGCAACTAAAATCATCAGATTTGTGCTTAGCTAGCTATCAAGTGTATAGCCAACAGCTAACCAATTAAGGAGGTTGTCACTTGCATATGCGACCATGCATCCCAATCAGACACAAATTATGATCAGTGAGTTGTAGTTGCCAAAATTTGTAAGGATTAGCTTGCAAAATTATGAAGTGCAATAGCCAACTGGCAATGACAGCTAGGCAAAACTTCATTTGCAATCTTTTGGGGGCACTTTGGCTCTCTTCATGAGGCTTTAGTAGAACAAATGGTAGAACATAGTTAAGTACTTGAAGTATCTGCATGTGGTAATTCAATTAGGGGAATGGGAAAAACCTAAACAAGAAAAAAAAAGTGAGGCACAAGCTAAAATAGCAAATAATTCATGTTGGGCTCTCTGCCAAGCCTACATCTTGTCGTGTCAAGTAGAGTCTCTTTTGTTCTTTTGAAGAAGCATCTCGTGGTCAAAACGATGGTGTTCTCTCAGTTGATGTTGTGAGAGTTGTCAACAGGGTGCGCAGCTACTGCAGAGTTGTCATTCTTCCCATTGGTTACTAGAGTGTCATGTGGCTATAGAGAGTGTCCTGCTTGTCTGACCAATGTAGATTTCATCACAGTCAGAACAGGGAATGCTGCAGCTATAGTGTTTTCTCTTCTGGTGGTCATCAAGGTTTTACCTTTATCAGCATCAATCTGATGGTTCCAGATCTGGATTTGTCTCATGAGTTCACTTGCATGTATTGTGTTTGCCAAAGAATCTTGTGAGATATAAATATTTTACAGCAATATTGTGTTACTAACGACCATATACCATGCACCATGGTGGTATATTATTATTATTATTTTTCGCTTTACAGCATTGCGTAAGTGGTGATATAAGAGATTTGGTGAAAGAGAGATGGTACAAATCATTGCATGCTGACAGACTGACACCTACTACAGGTGTAGCTGAAGAGTTGTTACATAAACTAAAATATTTGTACAAGGATAGTTACAGTTGACACTTGGCGCATGGGCACAACAGATGAAAAGAACATACATTGTTGGCGTCAAAGTTTGAGCAAAAGTTTGACCACAAATGGTTTAAAAGTAGGTGTTTGATAGATGGGAGTGATAAAGACAGGTCTATCCGAGGAAACAGGTTCCACAAACGCACAATTCTGTTAAAATAAAAGTGTTTTGGGGTTGATAATCGACAGAACTTGTGTCTGAGTTTGCCGTTAGAGGAGGCATGTGTGGTGGAGGTGACAAACTCGACGTAATCATGAATGATTAAATTGTCCATAGGATTTTTAAAGCATTTTACAAGAAACATCACATCCTGAAGTTCATACCATGATCCCATGCAGTGGCTATCTGGTCTTTGACCTGTGTAGCACACTAGCTATGCACTCAAGAAAAACTGGCTAAGTTATTTGCAATGGCTCCTATTTCTCAGTTTGATCTCTTTGATCTTTTTTCCTTCATGCTGCCAATAGCAAGAGGCCAGAGTCAGTTGCTTGGCACAAGAAGCTCATATCAAAAGTGCACTTTGGTACACAATGCATCTAAACTAGCTTAGCTTGGTACAGTAGGTATATACTAGCCTTGAACCCAGGCTTTCTGTTTGAGATTTTGTCTTGCAGATGTTCTTCTCTAAAGCTGCAAGACAAAATCCAGGATGCATGGAAACACTGGATTCAACAGTATATAAGAGTTGCAGTTAATAAGCTCCTGAGAATGCTTATCATGAGACCCTATAGTATCATTGGCATAATGCCATCATCAGCTGGAAGGGTAGGGGGTCAATAAACTACAAAACCTCACCAACTGCAGAGAGTATAGACTATTATTCATTACTGATGGTATGCTATAATTTTTGTCCATTCAGCAGCTGCCCTGCAAACTTTGGCTGCTGTGGTAATGAACTCTCTAGTCTGCCAGCTCCTAAAGCACATCTCTTGCCTGGCTCAGCATAGAAGAATCAAGAAATTAGCTCTTGAGCACACAGTGATAAGTCATAAACATGCACGTATGGTTGGACATTAGTGCTCATTAAAACGTCATGGATTTATCATAATCACGTCAATTTTCTAATAATTAGCAATCCATGTAGTGCACAAAGTACAAACTGTATGTGTGCACTCTTTACTAAGTTGAGTTACAAAAGTCACTACAGTGATCTATGCACAAACATTATCTGGAAAAACTAGTTCATTCACTACCTGCTGTGATGTTGATCTTTCACACGGCAAATGATAGTGGAGCTTGTTTGCAGCATTGGGGTTGTCTGAACCTTGATGCTGTTTAAGGAAATGCCCCACAAGATAGCCTTGGTAGGTACCTCCTCCGATAGTTATCAATGCTCTGCCACTGAACAGACTGCTTGCTTCTACAAGTGACACAAACCCCGAGTTAACTGGTGCATCAAAAGCCACTGGATCAAACTCTGCCAAAGTTACATTGAGCTGAGACAGAAGTTTGGAGGATTTGTTTTTGCATATGCCAACCTCTCTGAAAGAACCTTCATAGAGGCATGCATCACTACCATAAGGTCCAAAGTCTTTCATGAGCAATGTTCTCTTAGAGGTTATATTGTACTTCTGTTGAACCATACCAAGAAGAATGTTCAACTTCTTCATACAACACTGGTAAACGGCTTCAGGATCCGACTTTGGATCCTTGAACACATGCCCAAATCGAATGTGAACTGAGACATATGATGATTCATGGAGACTGAGGGAATGGATGAACTGATTGGCAGTGTCCAACACCTTATCACTGTAGACTAACTGTGCTCCATTGATCTTGCATTTCCCCATAGTGATAGGATCAGTAAATGTGTGTGTAAACTTTCCCTGCCAACTTATGAACAGAATGCTCACTTGTAGTTTATTACCACTGGCATCATGACCAATGTGACTGAGAACATAATCTCTCAACTGAACCAGTGAAATTGGAGTACTTTTATTTACACAAAACGCCTGTACCACTGTAAAATTATCTTTGGGTTGAGATTTGGATGATAGCCAATCAGGATTGGAAGTTCTCTCCAAAACAAACTCTCGATCAAGCAGTTTCTCTACCTGTCGAGACATGCTTTTATTTCTTGCAGTATCGGTACAATCACAAACAGGTTCATCTCCAAATTTTACACTGGAATCCATGGCTTTATGAATCTCCGTTGAAAGTACAGCCATGTGCTTAGTGAAGTAGACAATGACAACATATCTATGAGAATGACTCAAAAACTCACTGACTGGTTCAAATAAGATTGGCCTGCCTTTTTCTGTGTCATTGTCCCTCTTAAGACAACCACTCAGGTCAGTGTTAAGAGATGAAGTGTTGAAAAGAAGGCTGCATTTGAAGAAACTTGTAGTAGGGAGAAAGTAGCGTAGTCCAAACAGTCGTGAGTTGTAGATGTATGGTTCAACTCCAGTGAAATTCCAATCAGCAACTAAGTTAATAAACTCAAAGTAGTGACTCACTGCATTTCCAAGCTGCTCTGCATAGTGGAGCGAAAGCATGTAGCTCTTACTGCCAAAAGACAGTCTATGTATTATTGCAATACTATTGGAGGGTTGAGTGTTGGTGGTGGACCCACTCTTCAACTTGTCAGATGAAGGTCTAATACTACTGAGGGGTGGGGTGACAGGGTTGTGACTGATATACAAATATGAAGCCACCGTCACTGCAACTATCGATATAAACAGTACAGAATAATGCTGGAGCTGACTTGCCATAATCTTGGGCGATGCATGTAGCTATATACAGTAGTAGCTAGCCTGGACCTTGCTGGAACGCCCCTTGTTGGAACGTCCTTCAGTTGTCAGGATTCCGCAGACAGCTGCCTTGCATAAACTTGTGACCCGGGACGAGAACCCGAGAAACTGATCCTACCATGAATAACACCCGAAGGGTGTGGCTTGCGAGACTAGAATAATAGTATATCCATAGAGATAAATACAGTATGTTATCTATGGTATATCGTAACCGGAGCTAAAGGCCATTTCCTACAAAGACTGAAAACTATGGCCAGTATGGGGAAACGTAACCAGCGGCTTGACACATGGCCTGAGAACTAAAACAAGGCGCGGAATTTGACAAGGTTGGTGGACGTTTCACGGAAACTACAGACGATAAGTGAGCTGCAACAGCGCACGAACAATTAGTGGCCACACTTCCACCATAGATAATAGAGTGCTCTATTATCTATGCTTCCACAGAGGACTAGCGTCGTGCTGCCATAGATAGTATAGCCCTGGGGCTATACTATCTATGGTGCTGCTGAAACGAGCGGTCAGAGTCCACTAGCCTCGTCCCCAGGCTCTCTCCTCCCCCCCGTTTTTGAGGAGAGAGCCTGGGGACGAGGCTAAGAGTCCACAGCCTTCCGTAGCCTCGTTCCCAGGCTCCTCCGCTCCGGAACGCGATATTGAAGTTGTACACGCGGAGAGAGCCTGGTATTTATTCTCACGTGAGAACCCTCAAAGATAGAACGGAGGAAGAACGACCTTAATTGCGCGTGGGCGTACCCGAGACTCAGAACAGGAAAAAGAGTGAAGGTAGCGGCCAACTTACTACATGTATCTAGTTATCGGGGGTTGAATATCATACACACCGAGCGTTGAACGCACAGTTGGTTGAAAAACGCGCAAAACGTTGCCTTTCTGTTTTAGTCCTATTTCGATTACGTCATGCCTACGTAGAATAGATACCAGGCTCTCCACGCGTGTACAACTCGCGTTCCGGGAGAGCCTGGGAACGAGGCTAAGCCTTCCGTTCTTGTGGCCGGAAACGGTTCGAAATCGGAGCTGCGCAGTTGTGGTCTGGGAATGAGACTAGATCAGGTCCTGTCATATAAAAGCTTGACCTGTACTGCCTGCATCAACTGACGAATCCATGTATACATCACGCACAGGTGTCACCTGGCAGTTGACTGCAGCAAACAAGTCTAGGTGTGTCAATGCTCTTTTCGCGAAGGAAAGAAGAGAACTTCTGCAAGCATCGCAAGCGCATAATTTAATATTTGTACCTTTGCACAAAACTGCTTACCATGATGTCGTTCCAGAAATCTGAGAAGAAACAGTGCAGGGAGCAGATCTGCGAACTCATCCGAGGGGTGGACACCGACCGACCGCCGCTGGTGCACGGACACATGCTCAAAATGGGTAACTCACGTCTAGGACTGTACAATAAGCGGTACTTTGCACTGTACGAAGGTGTACTGATCTACTACAAGCACGAGAAGGACTACGAGAAGGACAAGAAGAACGGATTGGTATGTACACAAACTTAAATGACAGTAGTGACGTGAGCTTCTATCTAGACCATAAATGGTCAGTGCATGATAGAGACCTATAGGTAGACCAAGTTGCACTTGTCGTGACCACTGAGAACTGACCACCTACTGACAAGTTCTATCAGCAAAATTGGTGGACAATAAAGCAACTTTGCCCAGCTTGATTTTGTAGAAAGTCAGTGCGAATTTATTTGATAAATAAGTGCATAGGCTGTTTTTTCATGAGCTGATGAAAAGTTTCAAGACAGTGCAAATACCTAAGTTGCTTTCACGAGTGAAAATAAAATGCTTATTATACCCGCTTCTTTCAAACATGACTGCAAAGCACTGCATCTACAGTATGTGCCAGTGTTTGTTCTTAATTATCACTACTTGGGGTCAGGCTCTGTGTTGTAGTTGTGTAAATTCAGTGGTGTTCTCATGCACACTGTTTGTGGCTGAACAATCATGTACTCTTAAGTGAGTGTACACACAGGTCTGTGAGGTGGTATAATCCATGTTGCTGTTTTGTAAATTCTGTTTTCACTGTACATGCACTGTTTTTCACTGTGTTCCTGATGCACACTGTCCTAAAGTAGACAAACCTGTTCATACATGTAATGTACCATTTCCCTTTTTATCTGTCCATGTGCATGCTGTGTATTTTGACATGCATTTGGCACTTTGATCACATGATAATGTTCAGGGAATACCTTGGGTGTAGTTTATGAAATTATTGTGCTAATTCATGCAGAAAAACTGCAAGCTATTGAAGTTGGGAGGTGTTTACTTGACCAGACCAGAGGTAACCTCTAATAGAGCAAAACACTGCTTCAAACTGCACCTTCCAGACAAGTTCAACCAGAGAAGGTAAGCAGTAAGGTCGTGCCAACTGCTTTTTTATTGCTAATAATGAATAGTAGGTGACAGTGTTGTAAGCAGTAGGTGAAAGGAATTATAACATAATTAGTTTGCAGATTTCCTTGCAGCTGCACACCTGTGAACCTGACCAGTGAAGCCATGTTAAATATTTGTGGTTTTAGTGTGGTTAGTGCAAAGTATTGTTCAATGATGACTAGCATCCTTCACCTGAGTTATTCACTGCTTTACCTTACCTTGGCAACATAAGTTGTAATTTGGCTGTCTTCTGGCTTTTGGGCAGACTATATGAGCCTTGCTGATCATAAAAGCACCCAAAGAGGAAGGCTAGGTGAAGTTATACAGCTTTTGCTTAAATTGCATATGTTGCACATCCACACCATCCCTACATACAGAGTCTACTGAGTCTCTGACTAGGCAAATAATTGTGCAACAGATTGTGTTTATGAGTAAGCAAATGACAAATTGCAGTTGTTGGTAATACAATGCATGAGTCACCAAATCAAGCACCCTTCCGAATACACATTCACCGTTACAAAATACAATGGCAACCAAATATGTAGGTTGGTGAATCATGTCCATTCCTTACCTACACCTTTGCATACTATCATGGCTGGGATACATCACTCTACTGACACCAAAATTTTTGTGACCAGGGATTGTATAGCGACAACATTGACACCATTTAATTAAAAACACATTAGTCACTGTTAAGACTGCCTTTGTGTCATGCTGATGTGTAAGGAATGCTTTCAAGTACACCACATGACATTGGGAATACTGTATAGTTCACATGACTCCAAATGACACTGGCAACAATGCATTAGGAGCCGAGGTATCTGTCATCAGAAATTTTGCATCATACAGTTCACTAAACTTAGACCCTACCTATAGCTTGTTATTTCCTCTCTCTTTGTTATTGTGTAGCGTTAATATGTTATTACTAGCACACACACAATGCCCACACACTGGTTAGTGGGAGTGAAGTACGTTATGCTTAACCTTGTACACTAACTAACTACTTTCCTCCTTCACAGTGTTGAGTACTGGTGATTATTATGTTGCAAACATTAGTACACAGGAAACATTATTATGTACCAAACGTTAATTATACAAAGCAAAAATTAATATTAATACCTAGTATGCATGGTAGATAGAGTGAGACGTATTTGCGCAAAGGGTCTTGCATGTTTTGATAGTGCCTGTAACATCATTCCATTCCCAGTGGTACAACTATGCATCATATAGCAATCAGAACGCAGAACTGTTTATCTATTAAATTTCATGACAATGACATATGCCCACTCAGAATCTTGTCATCGTCCCAGGAACTGAAAACCGAGGGTGCATAATGATACAGGCACTCGAATTGTGAGATGATCGTAGTATAGTATATCTATGTACATGTGCATGTGTACAGCTGGAGACAACTGAGCGCACGTGACATCTCACAACTGAGCCCACATGTAACATCTCACAACTGAGCCCACACGTGACATCTCACAACTGAGCCCACACGTGACATCTCACAACTGAGCCCACACGTGACATCTCACAACTGAGCCCACACGTGACATCTCACAACTGAGCCCACACGTGACATCTCACAACTGAGCCCACACGTGACATCTCACAACTGAGCCCACACGTGACATCTCACAACTGAGCCCACACGTGACATCTCACAACTGAGCCCACACGTGACATCTCACAACTGAGCGCACATGTGACATCTCACAACTGAGCGCACATGTGACATCTCACAACTGAGCCCACACGTGACATCTCACATACTCTTGCAAAAATTTGCTCTCCAAATACTGTTCTGCCTACGATGGTTTGTCAGCATAGTTCTGTGGAAACCAAACCACCTCACAAAGGGATATGTTTTAGCATCAATATTGGAGTGTGCATGACCAGCTCAAATTAGTCACACAATGCCCGTCAACCTGTTTATAGCTATTAGTGGTTTCTGTGTTCTTCTTCGATGCATGACTCTTTATTCACTGGTACGTCTCTTCATCACACACATACACATGACTCCATATGCACATGTATACACACATGCACACACACACGCACACACACACACACACACACACACACACACACACAGTGAAATTGTGCTAGTGACCGCAGATCGGAAGGCAAAGAACATTTGGATCGAGTTACTGCAACAGCAAAACCCTTCCCTGCTCCCCCCCTCCCATGAGGAGGACTTGAGCCTAAAGCCCGCCTACATCCAGCGGTTGCGGTCAATAACAGCCTTACCGGTTAAGAAACCACTCCCCACACTTCCAAGTCTTCCCCATAGCTCTAACCCAAAACCACAGCTCAAGAGAACACTCAGTTTTTAAACATTATCATTATGGTCACTGAACATTCGTTGGTGATATAAATCACAAACCTTGGTCACTGGCAATCACACAAGATCATATGGCTCTCTCACTTCCGAACTTTCACTGATTATATCAAATATACAGTGATTGGCATTATTTTATATCACACAGCTGCAGTAATAATCAATTGCGCACATTCACTTTCTATAATGAATGTGTAATTTTTTATTTATTCAAATGTTCTCTTTTTTTTTTTTAACTTTTTTTGAATGTACACAAAAAATTCTTTTACCCAACTACATGGATTGAATAAAAATATGTAGGAGGCTCTCCACCCCCCTGGCAGGGAGGGAGGCAGGGAGGGAGGAACAATAGACTTTTCATTTATGGCAGTGTTAATACAATTCCTGTGAGAAAATTTCACCCTACATTAATGTGCCGTTGTCACTTGTAAAAATTGACATGTAGTTGTCTAGTTTACAATGACAGAGATAATGGACAACAAAATGCCAACTATCTGCCTGTATAATATAAGATTATTGTTATGACTGTCAGTAAAAATCAATAATGCTGCGGTGTTTTCCACCAATGACTAGCACAGAGGTTATGATATATTATCAGTCTTCTGAATCACTGGGCCCTTCTCGTACATCAAGTTCATCAATATGGGGTGACACTGATCGGTTGAGTGAAGGTGATGGCTCTCGGTGGGGTGATGGGTCTCTAGAACTCCTCCTACCCACGACTGGTGTGTCAGGATGGACATAGTTACTCGGGGCAGCAAGGAGGTTGGGGTTTAGGTTCTGGAGCTTATCCATCCAGTTTCTCCTCTCTTCCCTCGTGTGTGTCACCAGAAGGTACTCACTAAGGTGTGCATGCATGGGTGTGGAGAAGCATTTGAGTGGAAAAGCTTAGTTGTGCATGTGAGTGAACAGTGGAGGAAAGGGGAGGTGCCCATAGGGAGCTTGTATGAATGAATCAGAATGGTCTCAGCAATTATTCTTCTCACATCATGAATAATTCATACATATAGAAAATATAATAATATGATAAAAATAAAAATAATTTTTTAAAAAGTCCAGTAACCTGTATATCCCCCATCCCCTTTTTCTACACTCCTCGGAGTCAAAAGTGGATAGGGGATGTTTATTCAAATATTTAATTAGTCTCGAGAATCTGCCATTAATCTCGAGAATCTGCCATTAGTCTCGAGAACCTCCCATTAGTCTCGAGAACCTTCCATTAGTCTCGAGAATCTCGAGAATCTGCCATTAGTCTCGAGAATCTGCCATTCTTGAGAATATGCCATTAGTCTCAAGAATCTGCCATTAGTCTTGAGAATCTGCCATTAGCGTCAAGAATCTGCCATTAGTCTTGATCTGCCATTAGTCTCAAGAATCTGCCATTAGCCTCGAGAATGTGCCATTAGTCTTGAGAATCTGCCATTAGTCTCGAGAATCCTATTATCCATGTAACCAGTTTAGTCTGGAAGGAAGCCAGAAATTTTTTTATGTTTGGAATACACAGTTCTTTGTGTCGGTAAACTGTGGAAAAAATTTGTGGAAGTTGAAGCACAGGACTCACTGTCTGTCGTTCATCTTATTAGGGGCGTGGAGGATGAAACAGAAGCGTCCTCCAATGGGTTTCTTCTCAGGTTTGGTGAGGTAAAGTCCATCCAATCGAATGACCTTGTGATAGTGCTACAGTGGGGCAGAGAAATGAGTCTATGAGTCTATGAATGTATGTGTACAGAGCGATAAACGGGAAGAGAGGTTCAATCTCGCTTAGCAACTGTGAACTGTGAATCATCCAATAAGAGGGCAACATTTAGACTAATATCGGACAAAACCAAATTTTTCAATTTATATTTACATGTGAGTGGTTCCAGTAAAATTAATGATATTCATAGAATCACGTGTGAATTAAGGTGGGTGTGGCTAACACCTACTGGGTAATATATATACTAGTACCTGCACATTTGTAGATGAAGAAAAGCAACTTTAATAACCTGCGAGTCTTTCCATTGCTGTAAACCTCAATTTTAATAGAACTTGAGTCATGTGACGTAAAGTTTGAACCTCCCACACATGCTCCTGTTGAAAATAGAGTCTGAACACTTCATCAGAAAACTAGGGCCAAACTATGAAATGAAATCAGCATGTTGTCTCACCAATCAGATTGCTCGGAAGTAAATTGATACCTGACAGTTTCGTGAATACCTACTATAGGATATATATGTACCTAACATTTCTAGGTATGATACCGGACACTTATTGATTTTATGACATAACATTTCGTGGCAGGTAAGATACCTGAAAATATATTTTGGACTGTAGCTGACATTTTGCAGCATGTACCTAGTAAGGTACCTGACATTGATTGTAGCTGGCATTTCATGGTGTTGTACCTGACATTGATTGTAGCTGGCATTTCATGGTGTTGTACCTGACATTGATTGTAGCTGGCATTTCTATACCTAGGTAAGATACCTATCATTTCCGAAAGAATTGGTGAAAGCAAGTGGCGCCGCAAAGAATGGTTAATTTTTTCCGTATGGGGTATAAGAGATGCAGTGCTTTGTTTTTACAAGGGATTGATTCTTTTATACCCCATTTTTCCATGTGTTATTCTTGTCTATGGTTAGACCATTCTGATTTGAGGAAAAACTGGGGCCAGTTGACATAAGGCAGTCAGTAATTATTACTGACTGCCTTATGTCAACTGGCCCCAGTTTTTCCTATAAAGTTTTGTCCCCAGACCAAACTTTTTTTGCACACGCCCTGTGGCCCCATTGAAATAGGGTCTGGAACTCTAGCGATAAAGAAGAGAGAGGAAATAGAATGCCCTTCAAGGAGGAGATAAGTTGAAGTACAAAGAACACTTTCTTAAGATAAAACTACAGAAAGCAGACTCCCTGTCTTAGTTCCCTACCCACTAAAGGTCACAAGTTGATCTTGCAAAAGGAAGTGGTGGGATGGCAGAACCCCACACATTTACACAACCAGTAGGAGTGGTATTTGATTCAGTAACATTACCAGTGGGCAGTGAACATGATCATGCAGGACAGTTCTGACTATACAAGGAATTGTTACAAGGTAGCTTCATTCTAGCTATTAGTCCAAGGTTGGTAGTGCACTCCAAACAAAAGCCTCCCACGCACACTTTGAAAGGCTACACACATACATTCTCAGGCCGGTTCCCAGGCCAATCCCCCCGGAAGTGAGGCTACACACATACATTCCCAGGCCGGTTCCCAGGTCAATCCCCTGGGAGTGAGGCTACACACATACATTCCCAGGCCGGTTCCCAGGTCAATCCCCTGGGAGTGAGTGAGGCTACACACAGGGAGGTTCATATTAACAATTATGACTAGACTATACAGGGAAGACAACCCCCACTGGCTACAAAAGATCGGTTTACTTGGAAATTATGTACAGACAATGCAGGAAATCACAAGGGAAAAAGAAACATGTCTTAGTCTAATGTATGTATACACACTGAGTAAATCATCAACAGTAGCTTGCAGGAAAGTTAGCCTCTCTACCAGGTCTTACTACCGTCCAGTTTCTGATTGCTCACGGTAGACTTGCTGTAAGCAATCAAACTGGACGGTTCCCATAAGCAACGTTATCCTTTAAGACGTTATCCTTTAAGAATATGTTCAACCAGAAACAGGTGAGGGAAAATCCAAGGGAAGGGGCGGGGGTAGAGGGAGCTGTAGCCCCCCTTTGAGTTCACTTTGGTAGGCATGGCCTATCCAGATTGTAACAATGCATTAACAATATCAAGTTTGAGGGTTACTTTCGTGAGAGTCCAACTAAGGTTTTACAAATCCCTCCTACTGCTTTAGTCTCATGCCCAGCCATCCACGGCCCCCCGGCAGCCCTGGACGGCTGGGCACCAGACTACTTTTACTTCCAGAATCCTCCCCTGACAAAGGGCCATATTTGGACAGAAGCTGAAATTCTTCGCTAGTTCCAGTTACCAGTTTAAAGAAGCCCTTCACTCAAGGATGCAGTAGGATGCCAGTTTAAAGAAGCCCTTTCACTCAAGGATGCAGTAGGATGTAATCGGAAGGAATGGAAGTCCCACAAGCATGCTACAGAGAGTTCCTCCATTACACACACTTCCACAACCAGGAAGTGTTTGCATCATACAGGAAAAATGTGGTTTAGGATTAACAATGAGCAGTGAACATACAAGAAATTGGTTTTCTCAGAAAGCATGTTGGGAGGAACTAAGATAGTTCTACAATCTGGAAGGGCTACAGCAACATGTGCACTTGTGCAGCTACAGTGGAAATACACTCTGAAAGTGACTGCACACAGGCAGCACTACAAAGACACTACCCTGCTGAGAGATGCTGTATGATGTTAACAATGAGCAGTGAACATACAAGAAATTGGTTTTCTCAGAAAGCATGTTGGGAGGAACTAAGATAGTTCTACAATCTGGAAGGGCTACAGCAACATGTGCACTTGTGCAGCTACAGTGGAAATACACTCTGAAAGTGACTGTACACAGGCAGCACTACAAAGACACTACCCTGCTGAGAGATGCTGTATGATGTTAAGGGGCAGGAAGGATGGTCATGTTAATATCGCACAATAGATGTAACCTCAAACCCAGGTGCTCTATCCAGGATTTTTGTCTTGCAGCTTTGGAGCTGGGTTCAAGGCTACAAATGGGTGTTCCTAGTTTCATGAGCCAGTCACAACTATGATGGGTGGAGAGGCTAGGTTACAAGATAGGAGGGAGGAGGGGTAGGGAGAATGGCAGTTGCCCCGTTCCCAGGCCAGTACTTGGATCATGGTTTAAGTCATTTAAATGCTGCATGTACAGCACATGTCAAGATGCAATTAAGGATTTAGGTAATGTAGCACACATCTAACTCACGCAAATGTACGGGAGTTAATAGGGAAGCTTTGCAGGTAACACACAGTTCATTAAACCTGTAATTTGTACTGCAAGTCTCGTGAAAATCTGTATCAGGTACTACGAGTCACGCATGCTATGCCTGAACATGCAGTGAGGTTCATAAAATCATGATCACTAAGTACCTATCACTCGTTTGTTGCCTTTGGCATTGTAACTCATGCTGACACTCACAATACAGACACTCATGTTTTTCTAGCTTTGTACTATGGTGATACCTATACCTAAATATTAACAAACGTGTGTATAACAGTCATTGGTGGATTAAGGCTTCTGTTTATGAATTGTTTTGGCTAACCATACATAATGCATACCAACACAGTACAATGCCACACAGTGAACTGTATTTTATAATACAGTAACATGCAGCAACTAAACTGTAGGGTCTGGGTTTACCTTGGGTTGAGGTTTATTTTTGTATTGTGATTTGCTATAATGTGGCAATTAGTCGAGTCAATAGATTGTTTTTCAGTGAGTGTAAGTTTTGTCAGCTAAAGATTATGCGCCTATCAATATTATGCCCCACTACCCCCCGTACGGGCAGATGGCGGGCAATATAGGGGCTTTGACCGAAGGAGGCTGCCCCTATAGTCGGGCATTTGATTACCTCTGAAGACATCTTGAATACGGCAATGGTCTCCGTATACTGCACAGTTACACTGTGTGTGTCAAATCCCCAGTAATCCCCCACCTTCTGCAAGGGGATTTGATTATAGGGTATGTCCCGCATATTGGGGCAATTGATATTTAAATTAGTCAAATCCCCACCTTGCCCCACTATAGCCCGTACAGGGGGTAGTGGGGCGTAATATTGATAGGCGCATTACAGCTATAGCCCCATCTCCAGTGTTCCCACTTTACAATTTGCCCAGGGCATAGGAACGAGGATAGAATAAAATATTAATTCACCATAAGTGTCGGGCTGCAATATATTGCCTACAATAATTAATACTGACGTGCAAGTAGCCTACAGCCCCACCTCCAGCGCTCCCTTCCTCGCATCACGTTTGAAGTGCTCTTCGTTCTCGTAGTAAACAAGCAGCTTCTTGTAGAGCACGCCGTACCGTCGGTTGAAACCAGTATGGGTCCTCGACTGCTTGAAGAGGTAACCTTTGTGCTCGGGTTCTGTCAGGTCTATGCCGTCAAAGAAGGAAGGGGTATGATGATTGCTCATTGTAGCCGGCCTGACATGCGGCGTACGCTCGTTTGTTTTGACAACTCTGATATCTTCACACGAACGCCGTGTGTGGGCGTGGCCACGGCTCAGATAGCCCATATTTTTAAGGCGGCGCGCCTCCCACAAAGAATGGAGTGTGATGCGCGCCGCCTAAAACACGGTCTTCTGTTGCTCTTACTGTTCCTACTTGAATTTTGCCTCCCCATTTTCTTTCCCTGGCAAATTCTTACTTTTCTCTTCTCTGGAATTGTATCTACAGAATATAACGTACCAATGCTAGACAAAAATGAATCTAGACCAGCACTATAAGGATGAATTTGATGTGATTCAAAAGTTTCAAATCTGTTCAAACCACTTGTAGACCATCACTATAAGGTAGCTTCACATGAATCCTCTGTTTTCAAAAGTTTTGAATCTGTTCAAACCACTAGTGATCAGGACTATAAGGTAGCTTCACATGAATCCTCTGTTTTCAAAAGTTTTGAATCTGTTCAAACCACTAGTGATCAGGACTATAAGGTAGTTTCAGATGAATTCGATGTGTTTCGAAAGTTTCGAATCTGCTCGAACCACTAGTGAACCAGCACTATTAGGTAGTTTCAGATGAATTCGATGTGTTTCGAAAGTTTGAATCTGTTCGAACCGCTTGTAGACCAGCACTATAAGGTGGTTTCACATGAATTCGACATGTTTCGAGACTTTCAAATATGTTTGAACAACTAGTAGCACACACTCTCCGTGGTTACTTCCTCTAATCATATGTTCTGAAACCTTGTTGGTAGCATCAGCATCATCTGAAATTGGCAGCAGATCTTTCCGAAAGCCAAGCATTGTACTGTCACGAATGACAATACCAGATTGATGGCCACACACTGGGCAAATGAATGACTCATCTGGTGAGATGTCAAGCAAGCGGGAAAAGGAATTCCATGCTTTATGGAGAAAGATGAAGATCCAATGCCCAGAAACACTTCAACTCCCCAAACTCAAGGCCCACCCCCATCTAGCTATCAGCCACCTACTCCCCGAGGCCCACCCCCACCTAGCTATCAGCCAACTACCCCCCAAGGCACCCTATAAGCTACCTACTCCCCAAGGCCCACCCCCATCTAGCTATCAGCTGTCTACCTCTACCTCTCGAGCTTGAGATCCACCACTGAACACTCTATATTGCAACCACAAGGATCCAATGCCCAGGAACAAGAGGCCTGCAGCATCACCACCAGCAAGACCAAGAAGGGTCAGAAAGCAATGCTGAGTCTAGACTACTTCAGACTACAGGTAGCTATAACCTCTATACAGTACTGCTGTAAACACTGATAGCTTTACTCTGTTAAAAATTTCTGTAGCCTAACTTTTACTTTTTATTTCTTAACTTAATAAATTAGAAAATGAATAAGACATTTCCACCTATTTTGGTTTAATTAGAAATACAAATTTCAACCACAACTGGTGAATAGCTTGAATCATTTCAACCAAAACTGGTTCAATCGGAAAATCCATACCACATTTCTACCAAAACTAGAAATTGCGTGCAACGTTTCTACCAAAACTGGTCTAATTAGAAAATGCATGCTACATTTCTACCAAAACTGGTCTAATCGGAAAATCCATATCACATTTCTACCAAAATTGGTCAAAATGAAATAGCTTGAACCGTTTCAACCAAAAACTGGTCCAATCGTATCACATTTCTACCAAAACTGGTCTACTTGGAAAATCCATATCACATTTCTACCAAAACTGGTCCAATTGGAAAACCCATATCACATTAATTCTACCAAAACTGGTCCAATTGGAAAACCCATATCACATTAATTCTACCAAAACTGGTCCAATTGGAAAATCCATATCACATTAATTCTACCAAAACTGGTCCAATTGGAAAATCCATATCACATTTCTACCAAAACTGGTCCATTCGAATCAACCAATTCTGGTCTGATTAATTCATAAGCATATAGCATGAACTAAATTTGGTCTAAAAGGTTAAATTGAGTAGCCTATAAGGAACTAAATCAACCAAATTTGGTCTAATTGAGTAGACCAGATTTGGCACCAGAAGTCGACCATTTAGACCAATATTGGTTGAAAAAGGGTATGTGCAAATAGACCAAAAATGGTCTCGTGACACATAGCTCCATCAACCATGCATCACATCATACCACAAACCACAACTTTAATTTGGAAATCAAATCAGAAATTCCGGGCATAGCTATGCATAATAATTATAAATGTCAATATTTTGGCATCAGAAGTCCAGCCATCAAATTTCAAACCACAATGCTTTGAAGTACGTAATTTGCAGCATTTCCAAGACCCACCCAATTTCCCATTGTTTGCAGTACAACAGGAAGGTGGGTGGAGACTTGGGAACAAGGCTAGCGACGTCATGAAGTTTGCAGTGTTCTTGCAGCATATGGTTAGCAGAGCACCAACTGTGTGAGCCAATTAGCGAACACAATTCAAACTGTTTTAAAATTTCATTGGTTGGCAAGCCTGTAACCAGATATTGCAAGAACACTGCAGTCTATGGTGGTGACAAACACTAGGATGAAGTCCTTGGAATCAGACCTTTGAAAAATTGAGGGTCTGGTTCCGAGACTAAGAAAGATTCCAGATAGAATATAGGCACTGTCTTCCACCTGGCTACTGTTCATCCCTGCTGCCAGGGTAAAGTAAGATCTTCAGCTCCAGAAGAATGAACATCAGCTCCTCACAAACTCCCTCACAATTTCTAGAAATTCCTCTGGCCGATCATGATGCAGCCAGTGTCCTGCCCCAGGGATATGCTTCACCTTCGCCTGGGGAAATAATCGCGTGATCTCTGGTATATTGGCAGACCTGCAACAAAGTGCAGAACATAAAACGTGAAAAGTGAAAAGGTACAGAACATAAAACAATCCAGTTAGTGCCTTTCCTCGCACACACACACACACACACCACTCACACACACACACACACACACACACACACACACACACACACACACACACACACACACACACACACACAGTGTCACACAAAGACACTCACACACACACACACTCACACACACACACACACTCACTCACACTCACACACACACACACACACACACACACACACATGCACACACACACACACATGCACACACACACACACACTTGTGCACACTAACTCCCCACCCTAGATTGTTGTAATGTGGTATCTTATAACTGGTCTGTAGTCTCATTCCCAGGCTTATAGTCTTATTTTCCAAGCTTTCGTAGCCTCATTCCCAAGCCTTCATAGCTTCATTCTCAATTCCAAGCCTCTGAGCCTCACTCCCATTCCCAATTTTCTGTAGCCCTCTGAAGACTTATTCTCAGGCCCCATACATAGCCATTCCGGGTCTCATACACAATCTCAATTCCAGGCCTTCACAACCTCAATTCCAGGCCTCCATAACCTCATGCCCAGGCCTTCACAACCTCATGCCCAGGCCTTCATAACCTCATGCCCACCTCATGCCCAGGCCTCCACAACCTCATGCCCAGGCCTTCACAACATCATGCCCAGGCCTTCACAACCTCATGCCCAGGCCTCCATAACCTCATGCCCAGGCCTCCACAACCTCATGCCCAGGCCTCCATAACCTCATGCCCAGGCCTTCATAACCTCATGCCCAGGCCTCCATAGACTGATTTCCAGATTCCATAGGCTCATCCCCAGCCCTATCTAGCCTCATTCCCGTACCTCTGCAGTCTCATTCCAATACCTCTGCAGTCTCATTCCCATACCTCTGCAGTCTCATTCCCAGGCCTTCATCCAGAAATCAGATCAGGAAATCTGGGCACATGGTCACATTATCCCGCGGCCAGACTATTTTTCTTTGGCAACCCTAATAGCGCTTCATCCAAAAAAAAGAGACCAAGGGTAACCGTCTCACACCATAAGTGGCACGAGCTCATGCTTACGAAATGTAGTTGGAGTTGCCACCACCAATGAAGAGTGTGGGTCCTGTAAAACTGGTTTGAAATGTCGGGAAGCTTCTTAGCTGTGGCACGTTCTCTCCAATAGAGGTAAGGTTCACCCTCCACTGGAGGTTTCCTGTCTGTCGGTCAGGGATCAAGTTGGTCAGCAAGAACTGTCTCAGTGAGAAATCCTGTAGCACAGAATGAAATACACTCTGGTCACATGGACAACTCCTACAGTACGTATGTACCTCTTGTCAGCATCATTCAACACAGGGGACTCTCACTGCATGCTTTGAAATTTTGGTAAACAGCCTGGGATTCAGGAGACCCATTCTTAGCCTCAACAGTTGCATTCTCAGTCTGGGCTCCTAAAGCTTACACTGGGCTTGGATGCAGGTACGCATCTGGCATTGACAGACCCAGAAGACCCTCTGGTACCTGCTTCATACATTAATCTCTCACTGGTATCTCATCTGAAAGCCTTTCATCTGCCTCCCTCCTGTTCCTGAGGGAGTGGAGGTCCAGCTGCTTCAATACACCAATCACATTCTCTGACTCTCCAGTGCCTGGTGACTGATGTGGCGACACATCCACTACAATCAGCTTCTCAACAATATCTGGATGGTTTAGCGCTGTCACCATTGATGTCTTCCCTCCCATGCTGTGACCGACCAGAGTGGACTTCTTTATCCCTTGCTCTCGGAAGAACTCCACCAAATCCCTGCTCATCAGGTCAAAGGTCATCTGAGGTACATGTGGACTCTCTCCATGATTTCTGGCATCCAGAACATACACCTGTAAGCCAGAGGGTGGAGTCGTAGCATTTCAGTAGTCTGCATAATGTTTGGTTCTACATCCTACTTCCAGAGGGGAAATGCGCGATCAGAAGCAGCTGTACAGAAGACCATTTACCTTGAGAGAAGCAGCCTCTTTTATCTTTTGGCACTGATGGGTCTATGTCAGCCTCGTTCCCAGGCCTTCCCCGACTCTAGTTTTTGATCACTTGCAGTATGCAAAAACTGTTTTTGCATACTGCAAGTGACAATTTAAAGGCATAGAAGGCCTGGGAACAAGGCTAGGTCCATGTAGCATTTTGCACACAGTTGCATCAAATGCAGAAACTGACACTTGCTCTCTGAAAGTGGAACTATGCCCATGAAAACTATCTATATAGATGGTTTTCATGGGTGTGGCTTCACTTCTGGAGGGCAAGAGTCGGGGTCTGTGTTTAGCGCAGCTGTGTGCAAAATACAGGCTAGTAAGCGCTACATTGAGTCCTTACCATTAGTACTGAAAGATAAAAGAAGCTGCTTCTCACAAGGTGAAAGGTTCGCTGTACAGCTGCCTCTTGATCACGCACTCGCCCTCCGGAAGTAGGACGCTTAATTGGAATTTGGAAACCACAAAGCTGTCCAGAGATTAACAACTAGCTAAGTATCTTTAGAGATCAAAACTATCCCCAGGCGATGCTGCATGCATGACTAGTACAGCTCCTCTAGTAACAGGTTGTATACCCTTGCATACTCTTAGTTTAGTGGTTAATGGTCCATCCAAGAGAGAGATATAATTTGCAGCTGCCAGACTAACTCACCAATCTCTCCGTTTCCCGGGCCAGTTTTCCCGCCAGAGACCGCCAGTTCATTCGTGACCCAAACAACCCATGCAGGATGGCAACTGGGGGGCTGTTACTGACAGAGGGAGACTTGAACACGCTGAACACCTGTCTCACCGCCATGGCTCGGCTGGAGGGTAAGCACCTGTCATTAATTAATGCACAACGAAGAGGTGGGGCTCGGGTAGTCTTTAGGGATGAGGCTATTATGCTCAAAAATTCACCCTTTATGCTATGCTAGAATGCTTCAAACTATGTCCGATTATGCTCTTGGTGTGTCCCTATTATGCTCATGAAGCAAGTTAATCAATTAATAGAATTTGGTTAAAACTGCGCCCCCAAGATGCTCACACCAACAAAATTAGCGCTGTTGATCCACCCTTTACAGTGTAGTGCTACTTAGCTGCTTTTATCACGATCTTTGTCAAAACAAGCTTCACCACAAAGGAGGAGTCAGACATGAAACATCCCTTATGAATAGAAAGGCACACCTCTAAGAGCTTAATACCCATGCGTGCAGCGGAAGCACCTTGCGCGCTCATATGTTGCCTTCCGATTATTCCCGATTATGCACGCTCCGCAGAGCTACCGATTATTCCGGAAACTATGCCAGCATATTAGCCGCATCCCTAGTAGTCTTTGAAAAAAGGGGCGTGACTTCAGTGGCTAGCGCGCGCCTGGGGTGGGGCTCCAGTGAGGAAGGCTAGTCTATCAAGCTAGACCATCTCCTACAGGAGGGTGAGAGATGGTCTAGCTTGATAGAGGGAAGGCATAACTACCATACAGATCCAGACAGACCATGGTCTAGGGTAGCCTCCCTCCCAGTCCCCCACAGCTGATCTATCATTGTACAAGTACATGGTCACCATGGAACCAGCACTATATTGGCCTTTACACTTATACATAGTTTATAGACAGGTGGTTGGTTTATGCTGATTACACTGTACACATTAGTAGCCTCATTCCCAGGCTCTCCTTGCTAGCCTGGGAACGAGGTTTATAGTATGGGATGACAATTAGTGGTGTGGCCATAATCAAGAGGTGGCTGGCTGCCTAGTGACCAATTGTGGACATCTCATTAAATCAAAAGAATTGTGCAATCCGGATTGAAATGCCATTGTACATAAAACTTTATAGCTCTCCAAAAAAAAAGTGCAGACACCTCCATAAATGCTGTCCGAATTGTACACGATCAATATTTAATTCCAAACTCTCTTGCATGGACGGCTGTCAACAAGACTATAGACTTTCACTGTAGGATGGAGTGATGGTAGCTATGGTAGAGAACTGGGAGCGATTGGGGTTAGAGCTTGTTCATGTGACAGACACGGCCCAATACATGGAGCTGGTCTTGTTCCAGGGCTGCAGCCTGGGAACGAGACTAGCTTTATGCAACATCATACATAAGCAGCACCTCATACACAATAGTTACATGATACAACTTGTTCCATGTATTTAAGGTTGTCACACTGACAGAATGCTATATACAAAGAAAGGTAGTAAATGCTCTCCAGTTCCCAGCATGCTGGTGTTCAGTCCCTGCTGACATGGTGTGTTGGTTGGGGTTGGTCAATGCGGTAAAGCCTCTCTGCTAGAGTGTAGTAGGCGAGGTACTCCATCTCCTGGGGGGTGGTGTCATAATGGTAGTGTCCACCCTCGCCGTGGTCACTGAAGCAGTGTGTGTGTTCCACTCGTAGGTCAAAGCCCTACAGGAGAGCATCAAGATGTGCAAGTCTAGTCTCATGAGCCACACCCACATCCGCTGACCCTAATTATCCCTTTTTGGGTCTGGGTTGTGAGACTGCAGTAGTATACCCAGACAGCCTCGTTCCCAGGCCGTTCCCGCCTTCAGTTTTTGATCGCTTGCAGTATAAAAACGGAGGGGAAGGCCTGGGAGAAAGAGTCACGTGCGTGACATCAGGTAGACGCGAGGGGGGTGGTGTCCAATCGTTGTAATTCACAAACTTTGCGTTGATCAGCCTCGAGTCTACCAAACAACGAGCTGTATTGATGCTGTCTTTCGAATGTTACAGTCTCAAGTTCTTGGACAAGATATTACAAGAAGGACCTCGAGATTCTTCATCGGGCACCGCCCCCCTCACGTCTACCCTCACGTCTACCTGACGTCACGCACGTGACTCTTTCTCCCAGGCCTTCCCCTCCGTTTTTATACTGCAAGTGATCAAAACTGGAGGCGGGAATGGCCTGGGAACGAGGCTAATACCCAGAATATTGGTGGACTAAAACTGGTAAGTACAACTTAGTCTCGTCCCCAGACCCCACCCTCTCCCGAGGAGAAACGGTCTGGTGAACCAAGTCGAATTTCTTGGGCTAGCGCACACTTTTGCGACAATGTAACCTAGCAACGATCAAAACATTTTGCGGCCAACCCGCTCAAAAACGGTACGGATACTCAAATGGAGATTAACAAATTTTACTGTTGTAAGGGAAGTGCTACGTAATAATTACCGATCTCGCAATCTCATTGGTCATTACCACTTTTGGGGAATAAGCCCAAGAAATTCGACTTCGTTCACCAGACCGTTTCTCGCCGGGAGGTGCGCGCGGGCGGGGCACGAGACTAAGCACAACTAACAATTTATAACCACACCCCTAATCTCACATGTTGGCTTCCAGCCACAGCCCAGAGGAGGTCCGACACAGTCATGTGCACTATGCATTAATGAACATTCCACTAATACAACAATCGGAAATGCTGTGCGGCAAAGATCATGATGGGTTTAGGGGGGTTTCGTGATGCTGAAAGTGTCTCGCCAGTCAGAAGTAACATTGCATGCCTTTGTGACCTCCAAACGGCATTCATGTGGCTGTTGAGAGCTAGATGAATGGCAGTGATCGATCTCGACCTAATAGACATCTTCAGTATGGTTGAAAATACCCCCCAACCCGAGTGAACCCAGCACGCTAGAAGCTTCTGATGCCCAGAAATCGTTCTTGAAGCAATGGAATGCAGGAGGTTAGCAATTAACTTGACAATCAGGATCACGTGTTGATGTATATGACATCACTAGTGTCGGACCTCCTCTGGTCACAGCCTGCTGGATGTCAGAGTCATGGTCAGCTCGTGTTATGAAGCTGTTCTTTAAGTGGTTCAAGTGGTTCAAGTGGATGCCAAGAGAAAACATTTAGAAATCAACCACGAAAACAAAACAGAAACCACCCAATAGCTCAGTGAGTGAGTATGAAGAGGTCGTGAAACGAAAAACATGAGTGTACAGAAAAGTTTAATAGTTCTGTTTAGTTGTCTGAAAGTCTCATGGTGTACGAACAATCGATGAACCACATCTCCCTAAAAAAAAAAGATGCTACACAAAGTCACCCACTGGGCAGGACGTATTTCAGCCAATATCGATCCTAATCAGCTGTGTGCTAGAGTGACAAGAAGATGGGTACTGCTATCTCACGCAAAAACAAAGCAAAAAACAAAAGCAAAAAAAAAATAATAAAAAAGAAAAACCAAAAAACCAAACAAAACAAAAACAAACAAAAAAAATGCAGTCAGGTGGCCAATATGGTATGTAATTGGATGGACAAAGATATAGCAGTACCAACAAAATGAATTTAAAGTAAACATAAGTGAATTATACTTTCAGTAAATATGTATTTTCAATTGTATCGCCTTAGGACTCACGGGATCATGGCTGATGAAGACAGACAGGCAGATGAGGGGGGCAGACATCTCATAGAACTTGAGCCAGTTGTTCCGCTCTGTATCAGTGTTCAGCGGCTTCTCTGAGAACTCAGGCTGAGTGTGTGCGGTTATGGATGAAAAAGAAAGACCAAGAGTCTTGAGGAAAGGCATTGCAAGAGTACAAACTTTCAAGAGTTGAAAAAATTTTTGTGGCTACTAAATTTCATGGAAAGTGGAGCAAACACAGAAGACAGCTATTGGAAAAACCAAGAGCGCATAAGAACGGGCGGCTCAAGTAAGAGTGTGTAACTCCAATAGAAGCCTATAAATGATTGAACCGTACTAAAAATAGAACACCCGGTCACATGCTTAGCAACAATGGCTTATGTCTACGCACAGCTGTGCAGTACATGTTACTATTTTTAGTACTGGCGGTAAATTCCAACTGGTTTTAAATCTTACGGAGTTACACGCTCTTACTCAAGCCACCTGTTCTTATGCGCTCTGATGGTACTGTGTTAGCCTCTTACTAATGCAGGATCAATGGGGCGAGGATTTAAAACCAGCAGCCAACAATGGAGTCAGATGGTCCAGGTACTGTGGTTTCCCTCTTACCATGACATGAAGGTTTGCCTTCCCGCTCACAATCTGGAACACCCCTCCTAGTGCCACTGGCTTGTTGCCATAGCAACTACCCAGGGCTTTGCGCATGCAGGTGACAAAGTTCTCAGAGCCAGTACGATACTTGGCTTTGATCTCCAGCACCTGTGTGTGTGTGTGTGTGTGTGTGTGCATGTGCACTGAGGAGGGAGTGCATGGCGTAGTGGGTTGATTCCACACACCTTTCCAGGTTTCCCTTCACAGGCCAGTAAGTTGGCCAGGAGTCCAGCTTCCAGAGAGTTAAATCTCTCAAGAACACAGGAGCCATCCTAGAGGGACAGACCAGGGAGCGGATTGAAGCAACCAACATCACACCATGCAGATCAGAATGGGAAATCGAGAGTGTGGAATAGAAATTTTGACATAGAATAGAATCTGATAAATTTTGGAACAGTGCAAAATGAAGTTGATTCAGAATAGACATCATAAAATGGAAATCAGACAATGGAATGACTATACTCTTGATGTAGAATCGAATCTGGGAATAGACAGTGTGCAGTTAATGCAAAATGGAATCAAAATCAAATATGATTGGAATGGGAGTCAGACTGGAGTGTAGGATGGAATGGAATGGGAATCTCTACTTGATAGATGTATATGTACCTGTGTGGAGACTTTGGCAATGTGTGTGAGGTTGAGTCCTGGAGAGGAGTTACTCGGCACACGAGCATTGGGCATCATCTGGGGGCCAGGAGTACAGCGGTCAACATGAGCATGGCTGACTATGAATGAAGGAATGTAGCTTAGGGAAGTTATACTGAGTAACAAACATATCGGAAGAGAGGACATGAGGAGGTAAGAAAGGGGAATGGCAGGCAAGATAGAGAAGAGGAGATGGTTGAGGGGAGGGGAAAGAGAGGGAGGGGAAGAGAAGAGCATGCAGGAGAGGATGAAAAGGAGATGGCAAGGAGGGAGAGGCAGGGACCAAAGAGAAGGTGAGAAAATTTTAAGGAGTGGGAGAGGCAGAGGAAACTTGTGAAGAAGGAGGAAGTGGGGCAGGTGAGGGAGTCACCTCGCAGTTGACTCCAGCCACCCTGTAAGACCCTGCACCTGCTCCCAAAATAAATGCCCCAGGCAAATCCACTAGAGCTGCCATCTCACCAAGATTGTAGAACTGAGAGAGAGGGAAAGAGATGGGGAGGGAGGGGGGGGGGGGGGGGGGGGGGGAAGGGGGGAAGGAGGAAGGGGGAAGAATGGAGTTCTTTTTTACCACCACCGACTGAAAGCAAGTACTAGAGGCAGTGGAGCAAGGCTATACTATATATAGTGGTACAACTGCATGGTTGGTACATCTATGAGGTAGAGTTTACTGTAAACATTTTATTGACACGACTTTCTGAGGTAGTGTAGCAGGTGTACAACAGCTACACACAGGTACACGGCTGTTTCTCGCGGACATTTTGCGATTAATTAAACACGCGTAAGTACATTTGTGGTATGCAATGGACACGCCCCCAAAGCTAATCTGAAACTTCGACAGTTTATAAAACTCTCAGGCATGCTAGCCATACCAAGAATTCGCCAATTTACATTCCCAACAGTTCATACATGCCATGGTAGTAGCAAATACATGATGACAGTTTACTGTAAACAATTTCCTCAGACTTCCTGACTCTGACGAACTAACTGCCTAATTACTGGCTAGCCACTTATAGTGGTCTGTAATTAGTGTGCTGTTTTGCTTCCACTGTTATTTACTATTTAACTCTTTACCGACCAAAGATAACACACAACCACACCAGGAATACCCCCCCCCCCCCCCCCCCCCCCCCCACCCCACCCTTATTTGTAGCTATATATTCAGATATGGTGCTTTCACATTCTAGTAGATCCAAGTATGTTGAGAGGTTTAGCGGAAAAGGTTGGACAGGGGAATTTAAGGTTGGCACCCACTTTTGTACCCAACTACATAGGTTCTCACACATGGCCTGGATGACAAGCAATGACAGGGGGATTGAAGGTGCCACCTCATACCTAGGGTCTTCTACCTCACATGTAGTCTGGGTGGTGAGGTGGGACACAGCAAACCGTTGTCACCACGTCTCCAGAAGTGTGGGGTCTGGATGACAAGCAATGACAGGGGGATTGAAGGTGCCACCTCATACCTAGGCTACCTAGGGTCTTCTACCTCACATGTAGTCTTGGGTGGTGAGGTGGGACACAGCAAACCGTTGTCACCACGTCTCCAGAAGTGTGACAGCTAACACATCAGTAAGTTGTTAATGAGTGGGCTGGGTGTTAGCCTCGTACCCAGGCCTTGTGGGAAAGCACAAGGCTAGTTGGGTGTCAACTGAAGATGGTTGCTTTTTTGTAAGTTATTAACACAAACATAGATGTTTATCTTCATCCCCAAGCTCCTTTCATTCCAGGAGCTGGCCTCTCAAGGGGAGAGGAAGGTAAGGAATGACTTCACAATGGGTGGAATTTAACTCAAACCTAGCTGGGAGTTTTTGGTTCATGGTCAAATGAACGGTGTGTGTGTGTGTGTTTGTGTGTTTGTGTGTGTGTGTGTGTGTGTGTGTGTGTGTGTGTGTGTGTGCATGTGCGTGTGTGTGTGTGTGTGTGTGTGTGTGTGTGTGGTATACATGATCTTTGTACAATTCATTCAGAAAATAAAAATCCTCACAAGTCTCTCAAAACAGCTGGATTTAATCTAGTTTGTAACATACCATGGATGCATGACAGATTGTAGGTTTCCACACAGAATATCCCCCACCAATTCCTACCATTCCAGGATTAAGACACCCACAAAAGCCCCTGGATGCCTGCCCACCAAGCTGTTACCCGAGTGCATGGTAACTTACGTACATGAGGTATCAGTTACCCAGTGAGTAGATGCTGTATGGTTACACTTGGGTGATGGCATACCCTAATAAGGCGGATTACCCAGTAATAAACCTGTATATGTACGTAGTTATACTCAGGCAGGTATTTCGCAGCTGCCTCAGTTTGGGTATAAGTGGACTATTGGTCACCGGTACCTTAGCTTAAGGTTGAGAGTTATGAAGAGTTGCACCAAATGCTTTTCCTGTGTGACAGAACGTAGCAGAGCTCTAGGTTCGTTGGAATAATAAGCATAATTAGTCAGCAAGTTGAAAATGAACCTTTGTGACGCACGATGAGAGAATGTGTTGTTATTGTCTCAAGCAGAGCTCTAGATTCGCTGGAATGAAGCACACACGCCAAAGTGATTAGTGTATACACTACACACATGTAGCTGTCCCCCATCATACACAACAAAACTAGGAATTGTTTTGATTAAAATGTAGCTCAAGTGTGCACAGCTTCTCCACTAAAGTGATTAGTATATACATAACACACGTGCAATGGTGAGGCCATCGCCATAACAGCCTACTAGAGTACCATTTCAATGCAGCCGGATAGCTCTAATTGGAGCATGCAGACACTGTCAACAGTGCACACACATATGGCTGCAACGAACACACAGGGGCAACAAAACATTATTCCACCACAGTCTACTACTAGACAGACATATGGCTGCAACCAACACAACTACACTAGACAGTTCCAATTGGGGGCAACTTGTTCATCTACAGTACAGACACACATGGCTGCAGATTATACATGCGATGCACATGCGATACACATGCAATGCACATGCGATACACATGATACACATGTGATGCACATGGGATACACATGCAATACGCATGCAATGCACATGCGATACACATGATACACATGTGATGCACATGGGATACACATGCAATACGCATGCAATGCACATGCGATACACATGATACACATGTGATGCACATGGGATACACATGCAATACGCATGCAATGCACATGCGATACACATGATACACATGTGATGCACATGGGATACACATGCAATACACATGCAATGCACATGCGATGCACATGTGATACACTTCCGATGCACATGTGATACAATGCACATGCGATACACATGCGATACACTTCCGATGCACATGCGATGCACATGCGATGCAGATGCGATGCACATGCAATACACATGGGATGCATGCACACGAAACACCATTATTTCTCCTGCAGCCATCACAGCTAGACATTTCATTACAGTTACAATTGGAGCAACCATTAAAAAGCATGTTCATTTCTGTCAACAGTGCAGACACAGATGGCTGCAAGGTCAAATGTCACCTGCCCCCATCCACATGTACCTTAGTTTTGTCAGCAGTGGGCATGAGGTAGGGTACCCCTCCAATATCCACTAGTCGGGGGGAGCCACAAAGACCTGGTGTGTGTGTGTGTGTGTGTGTGTGTGTGAGTGTGAGGGGAAAGAGGATAATGATGAAAGTGAGGGGGGGGGGGTTGTAGCTGTGATAGTCAGTGGAAGCATAATTAGTCAATGAGTTAAAAATGAACCATATATGTGACGTGACGATAGCCCCACACACACACACACACGTTGTGTAGTAATCATATTACCCAGCACATCAGATATCCTACAACTTTCAATTTCACTTTCTACCTCTCACTACCAGGCTTGTTCACTATAATAATACAAGGTTCAAAACATTTGATGCATTCTATGGCAGGAACAGAGTTATATTTTCTTTGAGCACATCAAACGAGTTTTAATATTTTACCAAGGTTTTTTCTAAATGTACATACCCTTCATATGAGGCTAGCCTGAGAATGTGGCTAGGCCTATGTGGCCTGAGAATGAGGCTAGGCGTATGTGGCCTGAGAATGAGGCTAGGCGTATGTGGCCTGAGAATGAGGCTAGGCGTATGTGAACTGGGAATGAGGCTAGGCCTGTGTGGCCTGAGAATGAGGCTAGGCGTATGTGGCCTGAGAATGAGGCTAGGCGTATGTGAACTGGGAATGAGGCTAGGCCTGTGTGGCCTGAGAATGAGGCTAGGCGTATGTGAACTGGGAATGAGGCTAGGCCTGTGTGGCCTGAGAATGAGGCTAGGCGTATGTGAACTGGGAATGAGGCTAGGCCTATGTGACCTGGGAATGAGGCTAGGCCTATGTGACCTGGGAATGAGGCTAGGCGTATGTGGCCTGGGAATGAGGCTAGGCCTATGTGACTGGGTACAAGGCTATGTAGATGTTGTCAGAATAGTCACCTGCTGCACACAGCAATTATTGTACTAATAAGGTTGGAAAAAGATACTGTTCGGTTCTAGGAAGTTGTCTCCCAAGGGAAGAAGGAGGTTGGGGGGGGGGGGGGGGGGGGGGTTGGGGCAAAGAAACATTTTACCTGGGAAGCACCAGGTGAGGTGGGACATTTGCCTACAGTCGAGTACTTTCATATGTCATGTAGGATATTTCCTGTTTATGTGTCTGGTTCCCATGACAACACCAACAGACTGCATTATGGATGCCTAATTGGTTACATTGTTCTCAGAAATATTGAAACATGTGGTCATACAGTACTGACCAATGAAATTTGCACAAGTGCAACCCTACCACTGCAGTTGAACTCTTCATGTTGTAGTTTTGTGTTTAGCCAAATACGATTTTCCATGGTGCATGTTCTTGGCTCCTTAAAAGTAGACGGCCTTGAGACCATCAAAAATGTACAGACTAGCAAGCTGTGTACTCTCATTCCAGGGGCATCCTAGCCTCATTCCCAGGCCACTCCCAGAATTTTTATCCACAGTTGCGAGATAAAATCTGGGAGTGGCCTGGGAACGAGGCTAGGGGCATCCTTAGAACATGTAGCTATGTACAATATTGCTCGGGTGGAAACCACCAACCAGTGCTGGTAATTGCTACAATAGAGGGACTCACCTGCCTCATCTGCATAACACCCCAGAAATTGGCAAGGTGTGTGTTCTCAGCTGGCTGCAGTAGAAAGACTCACCCCCTCCTGCTTATCACTTTGGGACTAACAAAATACCGTAATTCCGGAAATTAATGCGCGGTTAAAGTAATGTGAATCAGTTGAATGTAAGGGTTTTGCAAAATAATGCGAATTAAGACTACTGATATATACCGGTAATAGTATCCACAAATGAATACCGTTTATAAACAATGCCTGTGTAAAATGCCTCGCAATGTTTGCATTTATAAAATACTGCATTAATTTCCGGAATTACGGTAATGTCCTAGTGGTCTCATTTCAGGAGAGAATAGTCTATACGTAGTTTAACTAAGGTGTCTTTATTTCTTCAATTAAGAGAGGCTTCGCT
Source organism: Agelas oroides (assembly GCA_949130485.1). Taxonomy (NCBI): domain Eukaryota; kingdom Metazoa; phylum Porifera; class Demospongiae; order Agelasida; family Agelasidae; genus Agelas; species Agelas oroides. Next base: position 5,884,239 of record OX422201.1, on the reverse strand, counting down.
GTAAATTGTATACTGCCTGGAGCTGATAATGATGTCATCATGTGCTTCTGATAGTGTGATTTCCCAGGCTCCCACCCCTCCCACCCCTCCCACCACTCCCACTGCTCCCACCCATCTCTCCATTGCTTACAGTGCAGTAATGAGCCGGGGGGGGGGGAGGACTGGGCAGGGGGCCTGGGAATGATGCTGCATAATAGATAGGACTTCCTTATAAAACAGAGCTGTGGTCCAAAGAGGGGTACACTTGGGGCCAAGTGCCCTCAAATCTAGCCAAGTAGGGATTCTGTTTTCATCAACACTAGCTCCTAATACACACATGCTAACCACATCTGAATCCTGTAAAGAAAGCCAGGGCCGGTTCTGCAATGTGTGGAATGTAGTGGGAGTGTACAAAGATGTGATATCACGTCTGTATGACCCTTTCTGTTGAGATCTGCTTCCTTGAAAGGCTTGTGTGCAAACCTTAAGGCTTGTGTGCAAACCTTTTTACCTTTTTGCCAGAGTAATGTAATAATACTTCAGCACTTGGATCAAACCACACTTGTAAGCATCCCCAATGCATGAGTGTTCGCAAGAGCGCATGATGACATCATTTTTTATCATGTGCTCTTGGTGTTCATATACTACACCTTTTATGTACAAATGTAGATAATAGTTTACGCAAGCTTTGCATGATGTACAGAATAGTTACAGTAAACTGAGTTTTGTTTACCGTCTCAATGTCATATCAGTACTACCTATACTTAAAATACAAACGAAATATGTCACATTACATCACTTTCTAAGTATTTCATTGGACGAACAGTGGAGTATAACAGGTCATAATAATTATATCCCTGTTATGTACAAATTGTAAAAATATTAGTTTATGTAAAAATTGTAAAAATAACTTTGCACAAAACTAGCATGATGTACAGAATAGTTTACACAAAACTGAGTTATAGTTTACTGTCTCAATGTGGTATAAATTGGATATAGTACCTATACTCTGAGTATAAACACGGTATACTCTGCGTATAGGTAGCATATTTAATACTTATACTCCACTAGGTTGTTTACTGTCAGCTACGCCTCAGTACATCTGTGTTTATATGGATGGCATAATAGTTCTGGCTCAGTCTCGTTTCAATTACCCAATTGAGAGAAACACCAAAAATCTAATTAATGCAAATGGTATGCTAATAGCACAAATGACAGCTGTAAATCTATTAAACATCCACGTATGTGTGTATGCATTAGAATAACAGGAAATGTGAAGGCTCAAAAATGCCAATTTCTGTTGATATCAACAGTTGGGAACACATTGTGTTTATAGTAATTATATCCATGTATGTGTATTAGAATGTTGATATATATATCCATGTATGTGTATTAGAATGTTGATCAACCGTATATATAATATTTATATATCCATGTATGTGTATTAGAATACGTATATATATGTTAAGATATATGTAAGTACAACAGGTGAGAGTACATTCAGAAAACCCCCTCCCCCCCAGGATAATGTAAGCCTGGGTACGAGGGTAATGTAAGCCTGGGTACGAGGGTAATGTAAGCCTGGGTACGAGGATAATGTAAGCCTGGGTACGAGGGTAATGTAAGCCTGGGTACGAGGGTAATGTAAGCCTGGGTACGAGGGTAATGTAAGCCTGGGTACGAGGGTAATGTAAGCCTGGGTACGAGGGTAATGTAAGCCTGGGTACGAGGATAATGTAAGCCTGGGTACGAGGGTAATGTAAGCCTGGGTACGAGGGTAATGTAAGCCTGGGTACGAGGGTAATGTAAGCCTGGGTACGAGGATAATGTAAGCCTGGGTACGAGGGTAATGTAAGCCTGGGTACGAGGGTAATGTAAGCCTGGGTACGAGGATAATGTAAGCCTGGGAACGAGGCTAATGTAAGCCTGGGTACGAGGGTAATGTAAGCCTGGGTACGAGGGTAATGTAAGCCTGGGTACGAGGGTAATGTAAGCCTGGGTACGAGGGTAATGTAAGCCTGGGTACGAAGATAATGTAAGCCTGGGTACGAGGATAATGTAAGCCTGGGTACGAGGGTAATGTAAGCCTGGGTACGAAGATAATGTAAGCCTGGGTACGAGGGTAATGTAAGCCTGGGAACGAGGATAATGTAAGCCTGGGTACGAGGGTAATGTAAGCCTGGGTACGAGGATAATGTAAGCCTGGGAACGAGGATAATGTAAGCCTGGGTACGAGGGTAATGTAAGCCTGGGTACGAAGATAATGTAAGCCTGGGTACGAGGATAATGTAAGCCTGGGTACGAGGGTAATGTAAGCCTGGGTACGAGGCTAATGTAAGCCTGGGTACGAGGGTAATGTAAGCCTGGGTACGAGGGTAATGTAAGCCTGGGTACGAGGGTAATGTAAGCCTGGGTACGAGGGTAATGTAAGCCTGGGTACGAGGGTAATGTAAGCCTGGGTACGAGGGTAATGTAAGCCTGGGTACGAGGGTAATGTAAGCCTGGGTACGAGGATAATGTAAGCCTGGGTACGAGGGTAATGTAAGCCTGGGTACGAGGATAATGTAAGCCTGGGTACGAGGGTAATGTAAGCCTGGGTACGAGGATAATGTAAGCCTGGGTACGAAGATAATGTAAGTCTGGGTATGAGGGTAATGTAAGCCTGGGTACGAGGGTAATGTAAGCCTGGGTACGAGGATAATGTCTGCCAGTCCCAACGCTCGTGGTGTCCAACACAACCATTTTCCACTGTCGGCCTTGTCTAGAGCTCCTTGCTGGTTTTTCTCTGATGACTATACTAGGTATCAATTAATAACTAAAACATATGACCTTAATCAATTATTGCATAGTACATACCACAATAATCTACATACCCATTGTTGTGGCTGGTGAAACTAAATAGCTGAAAATGATACTACCTGTCCTGACGGGCAAGACTCACTCCCACCTGAACCCAACAAGGCACGCCAGAATGATTTTAACCCTAGAAGGCTTCATACCTGCACGCCTTGCCACCAGCCACTGTAGGATGTGCATTCAGAGAAATATTTGCTAATGATAGTCCATAAAATGTTCCACAGAAAACAGGAAGTATTGGGCGAACAGAGCCCATGAAAGTCTGAGAAGAAGATCTCTTGCTGCAGTGGAGCTTCTCAGAGGTCACCAGCAACCCTTGACCCATGTCACAGTAAGACATAAGAATGCAAAATGATGTAATGTCATATAAATAGCATATTGAGTATGTACAGTATGCTTACTGAAAGCTGCAAGTCAGCTGGGGATTAGTGTCTCAAGTGGTTAAGTATTACGTCACATTCCTTCTTAACTGTCAGGAATGAACACACAGCAGCTCTAGCAGAAAACGTGCCATTACCTGGTCTCCAGCTGGTTTGTAATCAGAGTGAGAAACCCAATCTAGTCAAATTATCAACATGGCTACAGCTAGTGGCTTGAGTTTCATCCTAAGAGCCTTCAAATCTCTATTCCACAAAAATAGATCTCCGTTATTATGAGCAGTCAGAGTAAAAGCATTTCATTGGAAACGTAGAGGAGTGATAATAATGGGGTCATAAATTTATCTTCTTTTCGTGTGGAGCTGTATACTTTTTGCATGACGTACAGCACAGTATAAACACGACATAATCAGCTAGACTGTTTACCCTCAGCTACGTACGTCCTAGGTAAACTATCCAGTAGAGTATACTTGTGTTTATACTCCTCGTACAGGTGGTGTATTCGCACATGTAGACTAGCAGCTAGCTAGTAAAAGGTAACCTTTCTTCTATTCATGCAGGACCAGCCAAAAAGCCACTGAACCTAGATCAGCAGCTACTTGGCTGTGAGTGTTCAGAGAAGGCAACTGCCCCAACACAATGTTTATTGGGGGGTAAACCCTGTTATTAACCAGGCCAGGGTGGGACTATATCCATGACATCGTCATAGAAGGGTCCCATGGTCCGGTCCATGGTCCAGTCCATGGTCCAGTCCATGGTCCAGTCCATGGTCCAGTCCATAGTCCAGTCCATAGTCCAGCCCACGGTCCAGTCCATAGTCCAGTCCATAGTCCAGCCCACGGTCCAGTCCATGGTCCAGTCCATGGTCCAGGTCCAGGTTTTGCACCAAACTCCCATAAATGGATGCAAGACTCACACAAAAAATTCATAGTATCTGTATTGCCTGGCTAACAAGCGACCAGTGCACTAAATTAAACCACAAATATTCAGCTTAATTTGTCCAAGAACACATCACTGAATCAGATTGGTGGCAATTTTGATTGGTCAATCTGAATCGACAATTTTATCGCACCAACTACTAACCCGATGTTAGTAGTATGAGCTGCATGGTGATGTAGCTAGCCATATTGGTGACATCATAATGATGTAATGTCCACATCCTTCCCCTCCAGAGTGGTACTATGTACATGTGTGTCTTTCCCTCTACACTGTGAACTTCACACTGGTAGGTACATGTACCTTCCTGCTCAGACTGGTGACTTAAACTGTTACACTACAGAAAGGAAGCAGTGACTCAGAGATCAAGAATAGGAATTGTACAGAAGGTCCAGTACAACTACGAAGGGAGATTTTGGTGACAGTAGGGTTGGGTGATATCGGGTTTACTTTATACTGCCATTATCACAAAAATCAAGGTCATACACAAATCGTGACAAACACACAGAGACCATTACCATGACAACCACGGTAATGCGATAACCACAAATTGAAAAAAGTTGCCGATGTGATTATCACAAATTAAAAATATAATTATATAATTACAGTAAAACCTTTTTTGTCCAGGCAGCATGGGACCAAGCTTAGAAATGCCCGTAACTGAGAAACGTGTATATTGTGTATAGTCATGTACCCAAAATATGTTAATATCGTAGAGTAAGGCCACTCAAATGTAATTTCCTGTTTGTGATCCTACCAATGATTAAAAATCACCAGGTAGCCCAAGTGTAAAAAAATGGTGTCCCAAACGCCAGTTGTACAAGCAAAAAGTAGACACTAAGCAGAAGAGTGAAGTCACTGAGTGCAGACTGTGTAAGCGCTGTGGTTGCATGCTGAAGTAGTCTCGTGCCTAGCCCACGCGCGCCTCCTGGCGAGAAACAGTCTGGTGAATGAAGTCAAGGCTTATTCCCCAAAAAATTTTTGGGGAATAAGTACTCTTCTAATGTCTTTTCCCCCCTCCGAAACAACCTCGGGCTCTTCGAAAAAGTTCGCTTTCTAGCCATTTTCACGGGAGCACGCGGAGTTCAAAGTTCAGTCAATTATTGCACATGTGCAAAACTATCGAACCTATCCACCAGCTGCTGAAAGCAACTCCGGATACTACATTTAGAGACGAATATCCGGATAACTAGGATATTCATTTCAGCCCTCTTTCTTCACCACAAGTGCAAAGGTGTTTAGCAGTCGGTTTTGTCTATCAGTCATTCAGTCTGTCAGTTTGTCCAGTGAAAAATTATGAAACCAGCACTTTACAATTGCTGTACGCAGTGATAACATATTTGAAACAGGTATTGGAACAAGACTAGTTTGAGTTTAGCCTCATACCCAGGCCACATCCCATGCAGCCTGGGTATGAGGCTAGTTTGAGTTTAGCCTCATACCCAGGCCACATCCCATGCAGCCTGGGTACGAGGCTAGTTTGAGTTTAGGCTCATACCCAGGCCACATCCCATGCAGCCTGGGTATGAGGCTAGTTTGAGTTGTAATGTATCATGAACAGGAAGACATAGTTAAAATTTGCCTCTCAACAAACAAAGTAGCTGTCTTGCATGGCTTTTACTGAGAGGGGGCAAATCAACATTAATCTTCTTGTGTGTCCTGTAGTTAACCTGTATTAACACTGATGGTGGCACTAAATTTTATTAGGCAAGGTTTCTTTGGTATGAAGATTGATCTAATAATATAGTCCATTCAATTTAAGCATATTCACATGTTTTCTTTTAATTTCATTTTTGTCCCATTCAGTATGTGATGTGGGTTACTCCACTCTGGCTCTCAGCCCTTCATTTATAGCTTGGCCCAGTCACTGCATGTCTAATGAGATCAACAGCCAGGTATTTTAATTTGCAAAGGTGAACATGTCTAGTGACTAGCAAATTGCAGCCAAAGTAATTCATAACTTTCAGTTTCTCAGCACGAGAAAGTATTCATGGTTTCTGCTGAAATGGGTGGGCACTACAGTACAATTAAGACCTCTAATATCTTTGGCCACACAAAATTAATTTCCTGTTGCTGGTCAGGGGTGCGTGACTTGTGTAAACTCTGTCTTCAGCATTAGTCTCATCCCCAGACCCCACCCTCTCACAAGGAGAAATGGTCTGCTAAACCAATATTAAGTCAAATTTCTTGGGCTAGTGTGCGCTTTTGCGACAGTGTCACGTAGCAACCTTCAAAACATTTATGCCAAACCCACTCACAAAAGGTAACGATACTTGAGTAGTCTAAGAGATTAAAGATTTTACTTGTAAGGGAAATGTACGTAATAATTACCAATCTCACAATCTCATTGGTCCTACCATTTTTGGTAGGTGCCGTTAAGTGGACTCAGTTCAGCAGAAACCATGAATACTTTCTCCTGCTGAGAAACTGAATTATTTTGGCTACGATTTGCCAGTCAGTAGATGCAAATTAATATACCTGGGTGTTGATCTCATAAGACATGCAGTGCTGGGCCAAGCTATAAATGTTGATTTGAAAAGTGGGACCCCTCTCATTTATGGAAGACAGCTACTTTGTTTTTTGAGGCAAATTTAACTATGTCCTCCTCACCCGTTCATAGTTAAATACATTTTATGCGTAACTCAAACTAGCCTCGTACCCAGACTGCATGGGATGTGGCCTGGGTATGAGGCTAAACTCAAACTAGCCTCATACCCAGGCTGCATGGGATGTGGCCTGGGTATGAGGCTAAACTCAAACTAGCCTCATACCCAGGCTGCATGGGATGTGGCCTGGGTATGAGCCTAAACTCAAACTAGCCTCATACCCAGGCTGCATGGGATGTGGCCTGGGTATGAGGCTAAACTCAAACTAGTCTTGTTCCAATACCTGTTTCAAATATGTTATCACTGCGTACAGCAATTGTAAAGTGCTGGTTTCATAATTTTTCACTGGACAAACTGACAGACTGAATGACTGATAGACAAAACCGACTGCTCAACCCCTTTGTATTTGTGCATACAGGGTAAAAATGGGAAGGGCATGAGACTATAACTTGAACTTGTCTCCACTGTGACTGGTAACATATTGAGGTTCTCACCAGGTGCAGCAAGAGTCCATGGTGTCTGTGTGAGATCAGGGCATTCCACCACCTTGACTGAAACCTCCCGGAAGTTCCCCTTCAGCCCATCCCCCAGCACTGTAGAGAGTGGTGGAAGGAGAGGAAGGGAGAAGGGAGGGGGGAGGGACGAGAGGGGTGGGAAGGAGAGAGGTGGGAAGGAGAGAGGGGAGGGAGGGGAGGGGGGAGGGAGGGGAGGGGGGAGGGAGGGGAGGGGGGAGGGAGGGGAGGGGGGAGGGAGGGGAGGGGGAGGGAGGGGAGGGGGGAGGGGGGAGGGAGGGGAAGGGGGAGAAAGGAGAGGGGTGGGAAGAAGGGAGGGAAAGGAGGGAAAAGGAGGGAGAGATGGCTACAGAGTGTAATGCTAAGCCCCTCGACCGCGTGGTGACGAGGGAACTCCCCTTAGGCCGGAAGTACTAGTTCGTACAGGAAGTTGTTTAGACCGAAAAAATAATTGCAACTATATAATAACTTGCAGAAGGCGTCTGCACGTACATGCCACGAAAGTCTAACAGCCCTCTTTTTGTGCTAAAAGTTTCTAGCAAACCTTTCGCTACTTCTTCCAAGTGAGGAGTGTGTAGAGAGCAATTCTCAACCGGCAGACTTGCAGCCATTTCTCAAGCACACCTGTGAATCTCATCAAAACGTAACCTTTGTGACTGCAAGGGCTGACCCTAACCCTGGTACTTGCGTGCGTTTACTAATAATGGCTAGGAGGACCACCTTCGCGTTCGACCTATCCAGGCCGCTAAAAAAGGGCACCCTGTTGAAGCAGGGGGGGATCCACAAGGCCTTCAAACACCGCTTCTTTGTGCTGTACCCGGGGTTTCTCGTGTACTACGACGATGCAACCAAGTGGAAGTTAGACATGACCAGGGGCGAGACCCTAGGGGTGAGCTGTAACTTTGAGTCTACTTGTATGTTTACGAGCAAACCTGCCGTTTCCTCGAGTCTTTTTGCACGTTGTGTGAGGTTGCTGGAGGATTTGAGGGGGTGAGGGAGTGGGAGAAGGAGAGAGAGAGAAGGAGAATGCAGTGTACATGTAGGCGCGTTGTAGTGTTTGTTTTTGAACAAGTTTGTCTGTTGTGCAAACTTAATTATCGCATTTTCTCTTTTTGTTTTTCAGAGTCGGCTTGGGGCAGTCAAGCTCAGAAATGGCAGTGTCAGTATTGCTAGAAGTGCTCCCAGGGGGTGCAAATTTGGGATAATTGTTCACGCACCGGACCCCACAAACAAAAGAATGTAAGAGTGCTAATTAAAACGTAATTGAGTTTTGCTTTGGGGGGGGGTATCCATTGGCTTTTTGAAGTGTAAGAAAATTAAAATACTTCTTTGCAATGTGGAAAATTAAGTAGTGAAGCCACCCAGAAATAGTACGTCTCAGAAATAGTGTACTCAAGTGTACTGCTGATGACTGCTTTCTGTGACATCACGGTTTAAAGGAGAGAGTTGTCTAACCAGAATTGGCTATTTGTGGATGTTTGTTGTCAGGGTGGGGGGAGTGGGGGATCACAAACCTGACCTTGCCACTAATAACGAGTTCCACCTTTTGGCTTAGACATTACTACATTGTTGATGGCACCAGCATTTTTTGGCCCTTACAAAGGATCATTGCCTTACTGGCACAAGATTGATGCATCCTGGTGATGTGCTACTTGATAGCCTTTCTGTTTCGTACTTCATCTGCCCAACTAGTGTGTTGCAGTCTCTAACTGTGACACAAGCCCTCATACACTTCACAGACTGTTTCTTTGCTGGAGTCATGCACAATTTAGCAATCAATGAACCACATCTTCCTGAAAAAAAAGGCAGGCCTAGATGTTGTATAAAGTCTCCCACTGTACGTACATGCACTAGATGACATTTCTATTAATAAGAGAAAAAAAAATTGAAATTTCCGTCACAACTTGTAGTGCTACTAGCAATGCTGCAATGTCTCAGTCACACGGTGCAGTTGATTGGTTACCATTCCACGGCCCTGGATGGGGGAGCTGTGGTGTTTTGAAGTTCAATTATCACAAGTAAACAGAACTGGCTCCCATTACCATCATTCACCTTATATGCCTATAACCAATTATATGTGTATGCCATAGTTAGCCTCCTTACCGGACTTCCTATCATTACAGTTTTTTTTTTATCCAAAATTGGTTGCTGGGCATACCTTGCTATGTACTATTATCACCTTATTTTGCTAGTTCTTGTAATTAGCAATGTCCAAAAGTTGTGACAATTGGATGGAGTGGCTGTTTGAAGCCATACTTGGGAGGTGAATGAATTCAATAACCCTGTGATGGAATTCAATCCCCCTGTGACTAGAGTGTTTGTTTTAGCCATAAATGGTAATAAGTGCATTCCCGGGCAGGTAATTGCTTGCAGTGTGAAGACAAAGAACCAGAGAGAATTTTCGAAAGGGCGTATGAGTGCACAGGTAACAAGTAACATGCCAAGCAAGGATGCGAGCCAGCCCTCGTACACACCAAGTGTTCAAGAATCTGTGTCAACATTTTCCGAAGTCGTTGCTGTAACCAGGAAACACAGGCCGGTGCTGGAGAAAGCCACAGCTTCTTCTTTGTAAAAGGCACAATGAAAGCAGGAAATTACAAAATAGCATTTCTACGTAAATGCACTCCTTGCTATGGCAACACTTCCCAATGTTTGAGACTAACATTGTAATAGTGACACATGACAAAAAGAATTATGTAATTGACAATTTCCCTTTAATAAGAGCAGAAAATTCAAATTGTTGCCACAACTTTTAGTGCTGCTACCAATTTAGTAATGTCTTGGTCATGAGGTGGAGTCGCCATATTGCAGCCCTAGAAAGAGAAGCTGTAGGGTAGCCATTAGGAAGTTGTGGTGTTATAACTATGTAATTAACCTGCAGTTAGCGGTGTGACCTCCAACAGGTATGGGTTGCCTTAGTTACCTGTTATCTCAAACTTTCGCTAGGAAGGGAGCTCCTATGCGCTGTGTATGTATTCATGTACACAGTACACTTAAACCAACTCTTAATGGAAGTTCAGTGATATTTAGTGGTTTTAGCACATTAATGCGCTTGAAATACAAGGCAGAGTACTGTTTGATGATTTTACCAGACTACACTAACAATTAACATTTACCACTTGAGGGTATGACCACTTGTTGACTAGATACTCAATATTTAGTTACAATCATGAAACCACAAAATGCAATTATACCTTGAATCACCTCATAAATTTACATTTTTAAGTAAAGGAGCTCTCAATGCTGGTGTAACTAGATTTCTGCTGCACAATCATGTTTGTCACGCCCCTCGGTGCAACATGACATGCACACTTCACTTTTCCTAGTTGAGAATCAGTATGTGCGTCAATGTTTACAAACTCGTACGCTGCGTCCAGATACACAGGATATTTAAACATGAAGGGAAACGCTTCTCTTTGATTGTAAGGCATGGTGACAACACGAACTGTACTGCTATTAAGGGAGCTATACAAATACAATGTAGCCTTCCTCTTCCCCCCAGCCCTTGACCCGGTTGTTAATGTACCATAGAGGAAAGAGTCAATCTTTTGCACACACACACACACACACACAGGACCTACCTACTCAATGCAACCAGCAAACCGGAACGAGACGAATGGATTGAAGCGATCAAGCAAGCCACTCCTTCTGCAAAAAACAGCCCCAATCCAGTTAGAAAAGATGTAAAGCCGGCGAAACAAGATCCAAAACGGAAGCAGGAGAAAGAGTTACAGCCCCCTCACCCGACCTACACACAGCGGCAGACGACAGCAGACGAAGTTGCACTGCAGGCATCTCAGGAAGGAACAGAGAGTGACAAGGTACTAACAGCAGGACCACATGAGCAGGTGGCACCCATGTGCTCATGCCAACACCAATGATAATTGAGATTGTGCTAAGTACAGTAATAGGGATTGTGTGTCGCATTCACTTCAATTAATATGGATTGTGTGTCGATAGATTGCATATCAAATTTGTAAACATGCTCGTCTTTGGTAATAATGATTACTTTCCTACTTGCACCAGGTGACAAGTATCGATGAGCAAGTTAAACCGAGCATCACTGTACGACATGACACGGCCAATACAGCCGCTCTCATGGATTCAAGCGAATCGCCGCCGTTGGTGGAAGAGAAAGAGGAGCAGGTAACCAGCATTGACCAAGTTCTGGGTCCAAAGTTGAATGAGGACATATCCAGCGAAGAGGAAAGCTCTCGAAGCAGCAGTGTCACCGATGATGTGAAAAAGGAGAACGATCAGGAGGACATTGCTGGAGAGGAGAACGATCAGGAGGACATTACTAAAGAGGAGAACGATCAGGAGGACATTGCTAAAGGGGAGAACGATCAGGAGGACATTGCTAAAGGGGAGAACGATCAGGAGGACATTGCTGGAGAGGAGAACGATCAGGAGGACATTACTAAAGGGGAGAACGATCAGGAGGACATTGCTGGAGAGGAGAATGATCAGGAGGACATTACTAAAGAGGAGAATGGTCAGAAGGACATTGCTGGAGAGGAAGAGGAGAGTGACCAGGAGAAACGTAATGGAGAGGAGGAGAAAGACAAGGGAGGGGAAGCAGTCAAGCTTGTAGAGACTGTTCGGAGTTCGTTGAACGGTAAAGAAACTTCAGAGGTGGTTACAAGTGTGACTGTTGCAGTAACTATAGAAGCTGTTAGTAATGGGGCTGAGAACAAGGAACACACCGAGGTGACTGAGTCAACCGACAGCAGTGATAAGGTTGCTAATGGCAACATAACACATAGCAACGGTGGCAACGAAGAGCTGGAAGCTCAAAATGGCAGTGAGAGTATCAAATCTTCTGAAGTGTCTTTCAAACAAGATAACCAGAACCTTTTTTCAGTCACAGTGACCGGAATGGAGGACAGCACGAGCTCAGACGAGGACGACAGCCCAGGATCGCCTGGCAGTGAAGAAGGGCGTTCCTCTCCACCCACCCCTCTCATTTCTGTCGACAGAGTGCCCACATTACAGGAAGACAAGAAACGGGAGACAGAACGCGCAGAGAAACCAGCCGACCTGGAGATGAAGAACGGGACGAGCGAAGGCACTAGTAGTGATCAGTCAGCGGGTGTTCTGTCACCCAATTCAAACGGAACAAGAAGAAGTGAGTCGTGTACCTAGTAGCTATCATACAACCTTCACCCATACCTCTCCTGCGTATGTGGGATTTTAAAACACTCCCGTAGACCAATCCCTGTACATAGTTCACACATACCTCTCCTGCGTGCTAGTGGTAGAGCACAGGCAGCTTGAGTTCAGTCCTCAGTAGCTGCCACATTTGCCCTCAAGACTTAAGGAGGCACAGCTGTAGTCTGTCTCCACAAAGAAAAAGTGAACTAAGTCGATTTTCTTGGGCTAGCGCACACTCTCACGACAGTGTAACCTAGCAACGTCAAACCTGCTCAAAAAAGGTACGGATACCCGAGTAGAGAGAAAAAGTTTTATTATTGAAAGGAAAGTGCTACATATAAATTAGCGATCTTGCAATCTCATTGGTCCTTACCACTTTTTGAGAATAAGCCCCAGAATTCAACTTCCAGAGCGTTTCTCACTGGGAGGTGCGCATGGGCTGGGCACGAGACTAGCACAGCTGTATCAAAGCCGACACATAAAGACACCAATGTACTACAAGTCAGATATTATATCATTGGTGCACTTGCTTATGTAACATGAGGGTAGGGAATTGAGATTCATGGAACCCGAGATTCGTCAATTTAAATAACATTCCCATGCCATGCTTGCTGCCTGGGGAATTGAGATCCGAGATTCATAGCTACTATAAATACAGTCATAACCAGCCCGTGGGCAGCTCGGACTCTCCCCTCCCTCCCTACACAGCTAGGTGACCTATAGTTTACATTAGGTAACAAGTTTGGTAAGGGATGTTATTCAAATTCGGTCAAGGACTTTCCTCTGAAAATATTTTAGAACAATAGCTGGTAGAGTTCAGGAGGACAGAGGGGGTTGCTGGGTGCAATGACCTCACCCTCCTTGCATGCAATGGGTGGTTGTACTAAAGGTTTATACAGGCACATCTGCACTCACACACACACACACACACACACACACACACACACACACACACACACACACACACACACACACACGTACATACACACACGTACATGCACACACACACACACACACACACACACACACATACACACACATACACATACACACACACACACACACACACACACACACACACACACACACATACACACACACACACACACACACACATACACATACACACACACACACACACACACAGGCTCTACGCCCTTTATTGAGAAGACAGGCTACTTGTACAAGATGGGAGGCCACAGAGCCTCTTGGAAGCTTCGTTACTTTATCCTACGGCCAGGTGTCTTCACCTACTACAAGAAAAAAAGCTCGGTAAGACAATCAGAAATTAATTGTCAGTATAAACACTTTGCTTGATCAATTGCCAGTCACCATAGCAACGCTATTGTCTGACAATAGCAGCTCTGACATGAGTATAGGCCTAGTGAGAGGTTCTGCTGAGCACGACAAAATCATACCAGACAAGCGTAAACAGAATTTAAGTCTGAAGGGTGTCCAAAGCTTCGTTGTAGGATCTCAACCAGTGACAATAACAAGTTTAGACCTGAGTCACGTCTAGTGTGAGTCCTGCCTAAGTACAATAGAATCGTGCCAGACAGATGTCTGAAGGGTGTGCAAGGATCCACAGTAGCACCACCAGTGATAATCCCAGCCCTGACGCAAGTGAACGTCTTGTGGGAATGTTGCTGAGCACAACAAAACCAGATGTAAACAGAATTTAAGTCTGAAGGGTGTCCAAAGCTCCGTTGTAGGAACACACCAGTGATAATAACAAGTTTAGACCTGAGTCACGTCTAGTGTGAGTCCTGCCTAAGGACAATAGAATCGTGCCAGACAGACGTCTGAAGGGTGTGCAAGGATCCACAGTAGCACCACCAGTGATAATCCCAGCCCTGACGCAAGTGAACGTCTTGTGGGAATGTTGCTGAGCACAACAAAACCAGATGTAAACAGAATTTAAGTCTGAAGGGTGTCCAAAGCTCCGTTGTAGGAACACACCAGTGATAATAACAAGTTTAGACCTGAGTCACGTCTAGTGTGAGTCCTGCCTAAGGACAATAGAATCGTGCCAGACAGACGTCTGAAGGGTGTGCAAGGATCCACAGTAGCACCACCAGTGATAATCCCAGCCCTGACGCAAGTGAACGTCTTGTGGGAATGTTGCTGAGCACAACAAAACCAGATGTAAACAGAATTTAAGTCTGAAGGGTGTCCAAAGCTCCGTTGTAGGAACTCACCAGTGATAATAACAAGTTTAGACCTGAGTCACGTCTAGTGTGAGTCCTGCCTAAGTACAATAGAATCGTGCCAGACAGACATCTGAGGGGTGGGCAAGGATCCACAGTAGCACTACCAGTGATAATCCCAGCCCTGACGCAAGTGCATGTCTTGCGAGAATAACAAAACCAGATGTAAACAGAATTCATGTCTGGGGACTGAGAACCAGAGAGCTGCATGTTGAAATTTCTTATCCAATTTCAGCGCATCTCACAGTGTCTATTTGAGAAAATATGCTTTTAAGCTCAATTTGGAGCGAGGGTCGTATAACCTACCAAAAGCCTAAACAAGAATTTACAACTTACAAGTGCTCAGCAGCTAACCTCGTTCCCTGGCCTCCCACTGTCCATGCAATGTCACTTACGGGCAAAATTGCGATCAAAAACTGTACAATGAGAAAGTTTGAGAAGAAGGCAACTTAGCTTACTTGCTGTTGAGGTGGTCTAATAGAGATGAATTTTTGGGAGTTGGGGGGGAGGGGAGTCTGCAGCTAGATATTATCAAAGGCTAATCTCTTGGCTAAGAAATGGCTGAATGCTAAATCCTCTGCCTCATTCTTTTTCTTCGTTGTGTGTTTAATTAACGTGTTCTTTTGTCCTCTTCCTACAGAACGCCAAACCCATCAGCGAAGTCAAGTTAAAGAATCTTCAGATCTTCTTCCCTGGACTTAGTAAGTTGTTCATGTTCTGTGATGAGCTTATGTCTTTGTGTTAGTGGAGGAGGGGATGGGGGTGGAGTTGGGGGGGGAGGGGGGGGGGGGGGGGGACAAGAGAGGGCAAAGAGGGGCGGAGGGGGAGGAGAGGAGGAAGGGTCACTCAAACTTTGGTCATGTACAGTGCCTTCTCTTTTTTGTCCACATTAGTCCATCACGTGACAGTAAGACTTGCATAGCAACACGCTAACACATGCATAGCAACCCACGTGGGTGGGTCACAGTGTTGGCCTCAAGCCTAGGCTTTCTGTTTCAGGTTTTATATCACGGCTTTGAAAACAGAAACAGAACAGAGAGCCGGGGTTTGAGCCTAACCCAGTGTCATGCAATGGTGCACCGTGGTCTCCCTGTTGTTTATCAGTAGTTTGCTGGCAAGACGCTTGATGGTTGCACAACCCACAGCCCTTACCGTAAATTGAGTACATCCAGTACTTCCTTATGTGCGATAAACACTTTATGTGAAGTTGGTTGGCATTCCAATCAACCTGGCTATTTTTAGTAAGCGACAAAAATATTGGATAAACAGAATCCTGACGCTTGGTTCTGGATGTGTGTTGTAGATGTACACATATCCATTGTGTGCTCATGACTCGTACCGTTAGCCATGAGTGTTGAGTCGGAACTAAGTGTCCTTAGCACAAAGTGTTTTTTGGGAACTTGGTGTTCGGCTTCTGTTTGTCTTCATAGTTTTGTCTCCTTACATTTTTTGTTAACTAAATTATGTCACTACAATATGTAAAGTTGTTTATAGTTTGTTAAAGAGTAGGCGTGTTATATTTTAGTAAGGTTGTTGAGGCGTAGGTGTGTTGTATTTATAGTTTGTTAAAGAGTAGGCGTGTTAATTTTAGTAAGGTTGTTGAGGCGTAGGTGTGTTATATTTATAGTTTGTTAAAGGGTAGGCGTGTTAATTTTAGTAAGGTTGTTGAGGCGTAGGTGTGTTATATTTATAGTTTGTTAAAGGGTAGGTGTGTTATATTTTAGTAAGGTTGTTGAGGCGTAGGTGTGTTGTATTTATAGTTTGTTAAAGAGTAGGCGTGTTAATTTTAGTAAGGTTGTTGAGGCGTAGGTGTGTTATATTTATAGTTTGTTAAAGGGTAGGCGTGTTAATTTTAGTAAGGTTGTTAAGTGCAGGTGTGTTGTATTTCAAACACGTTTGTTAAAGTGTAGGCACGTTTAGCAGGTGGTGTTTCAGTCTCATTTCTCAGCAATAAACCCATACACTGTTACATGGTGGTAAAATTTGATCCTAATTTCCACCCCTGCCCTATGCTGCCCACAAGAGGTCAGCAAGTTGTCTCTTAAAAGAAGACTTAGTACATGCTATGAAGGAGGGAGCAAGGAGGAACGGGAAGGAAGGGAGGGAAGGACAGAGGGAAGAAAGAGAGAGAAGGAAGAAAGAGAGGAAGGGAGAGGAGAAAAGAGGGAAGGAAGGGAGGAAGGGAAGGACAGAGGGAAGAGAGAGAGAGAGAAGGAAGAGAGGAAGGGAGAGGAGAAAAGAGGGAAGGGAGCGAGGGAGACAGACAATATGTGCCTAACGTGTGTATACATGTGTACAAGAGTTTGGAATGAAAATGAAAAGATTATAGATGTATTCACTTGTGACTATAATTTATTCTCATTAATCTTCAGATGAGCGGCGACAGTCATTCCAGTTTACAGTTCACACAGAGAGCAGCTGGAACAAGAGAAGCGACTGGGTGCTGGCAGGCCAGAGCGAGAGGGAAATGAAGGACTGGATTTCTGCCTTTAAGGTGGGAGGAACATTTCTAGTCATAATACTCATCTTGGTATGAAAGTTGATAAACAGACAGTCCCGTCTAGAAATTGAAGGTTATTTCACTGCGTATTTCAAGCACACCACTAAACTTCCGTTAGGGTGGGGCTCACACACCACTGTGTTCAAAATGCCACATTTTGCTAAACTTCCGTTAGGGGCGGAGCTCACACACACTTCATAGATGAATGGATATCTGATGCAGCTACGAAGCATAAATGAGCCCCACCCCCTTAATAGAAATTCAGCAATCTGACTCTTTAAACACAACAATCCAATCAAAATCCATGGTAGAATCATCTTTGGTTTCTACACGGGACTGCCACACAAGACTACACCACGCATCAGCCTGTAAATGTGTAGCTATTATGTTCTAATGACGTCCCTCTTCTCCCTCACAGGTTGCAGGTATGAAGGTTAGTCCACCTGGTAGTGACGAGGATACAGAATTACCTACTAGCAATGGTGCCATCTCAAGACCCTAGATAACCCACCTCCTTCCCCCTACACCTCACCTTCTTCTGTAGTAGCATCCTCCTAGAACCATTCTCTTTATAAAAGCAGTCATACCCAGAATGTATATGCCACGGCATTATTTTAAAACATTGTGCTCTATTTATAGAACTCTCCATTTATTTGTTGTCCACATTTGTTTATTGTTTATGTTGTTGTGTACATAATTGTACATTGTGTTCACACTTGTTGTGATGAATTTAATGGTCAATCTGCATGTTGTTTGTTTGTCCATGAAAACCCAAACAGGTATGGAGCCGACATGCCTGAGTGTAATAGTTTACGGCTGTTTTAAGCCTGTTATATATAGTTACCATGGATCTTGACCTGTACAAACAGTTGCATGTGTACCTTGGTACCCTCCCAGCCTCTCACATTGATCAGCTTTCAGTGATAAAAGCTACAAGTGGCTGAGGTTAAGACCAGTCAGTATCTTGGCCTGAAGAGTTGACATTGTTAATGTGTTGCTATGGTGACAAGGGAAAAGACACCAGCCAGCCTCATCATAATTTTTTCCAAGGAGGTGGACTGCATGGCCATTGGCACATGAGTATATTTATATAGGTGTATAGCAACTCAGTATATAGTAGGCTCCCATTGGTGAGAAGGTGGGAGGGAGGTTCTATTCCACAATCAACAGTATGGGAGTTGGCAATGTATGCATGTGGATGTAGTTAAAACATGTTCCTAAAACAGCTGTATATACTGAGAACGAGAATTCGACAGTGACAGTTCCAGAGCAAAAGACATGAAAAGTAATAATTATAATGCCACGAGTAAAATAAAATAAAAGAGTATAAGGATGAAGTATATTTTTATAATAATTACGACAAGTAATACTATCACATGCACGTAAAGTAAATAAAAGAATTAAGAGTAAAAATGACACAGTTGTATACACTGAGAACTAGAATGGTTGCGACAGTTCCAGGGCAAAAGACATGAAAAGTAATACAATGTCCCGAGTAAAATAAAATAAAAGAGTAAGTATTTTTACAAACAATTATGACAAGTAATAAAAGCTAATATCACAAGTAAAGTAAATAAAAGAAGAGTAAAAGTGACATCATACAATACCTTTTTTGGTGTAAAAATAAGTGGGTAGTTACACAAACGATATGTTGGATAAAAATGAGACACACATCACTTAATCCTCTCTCTCCCTCTTGTGCTTTCCAAGAGTAGTAGTCTCCTTTGGAACGGCTGGCATGTCATGGGATGACCTCTGGCCTGACCTGGCTAGTGTTGCTGGAAGGAGGAAAGGGAGATGAGGAAGGGGAGAGGAGGGAAGGAAAGAAAAGAGAGGGGGGAGAGAGAAAGTAGGGAGGAGGGAGAGAAGGGGAGAGAGGGAGTGGATGATACAATCTGGATCTACTCCAGGAGTTCCTCATGATGAAAACAATGGATCTTCTCTCTGGAACTTACTGGAGCTGTCTTTTTCACTGTTTGGAGGGGACTTAGCCACTGTGGGACGAAAGAAACAAGTGCAGTACAGCACTAGTAAATCATGGTGTCCTACCGCCCCTCAATATGGCTATGAAACTGCTGACACTGTATCAGTGTATCAGTTAATGCACTGTATCAGTTAATGCACTGTATCAGTGTATCAGTTAATGCACTGTGCATGTATCAGTGTATCAGTTAATGCACTGTGCATGTATCAGTGTATCAGTTAATGCACAGTGCATGTATCAGTGTATCAGTTAATGCACTGTGCATGTATCAGTGTATCAGTTAATGCACTGTGCATGTATCAGTGTATCAGTTAATGCACTGTGCATGTATCAGTGTATCAGTTAATGCACAGTGCATGTATCAGTGTATCAGTTAATGCACTGTGCATGTATCAGTGTATCAGTTAATGCACTGTGCATGTATCAGTGTATCAGTTAATGCACTGTGCATGTATCAGTGTATCAGTTAATGCACTGTGCATGTATCAGTGTATCAGTTAATGCACTGTGCATGTATCAGTGTATCAGTTAATGCACTGTGCATGTATCAGTGTATCAGTTAATGCACTGTGCATGTATCAGTGTATCAGTTAATGCACTGTGCATGTATCAGTGTATCAGTTAATGCACTGTGCATGTATCAGTGTATCAGTTAATGCACTGTGCATGTATCAGTGTATCAGTTAATGCACTGTGCATGTATCAGTGTATCAGTTAATGCACTGTGCATGTATCAGTGTATCAGTTAATGCACTGTGCATGTATCAGTGTATCAGTTAATGCACTGTGCATGTATCAGTGTATCAGTTAATGCCAATTTCCTCATTTCCTTCAAAGGTCATGCGTGCACGCCTAACATGATGTGTACCCTACAAAGGTCATGTGTGTGTACCTGACATGGTGTGCACCCTACAGGGGTCGTGCTTCAGGAGAAAGTGGTCGAGGATGTCCCACCCTCCACCCACCCTCACCATGACACGGTCACTCAACAGCTGAAGAAGAAAAACCTTTGGTTGACAATCATCATGCTGGCCTCGCTCCCAGCCCCTCACCCCCCCAGCTTTCATTGCTTGCAGTAATGCGAGCAACGTAAGCTGAGGGTGTGAGGGGCTGGGAGCGAGGCTAACATAGCACACAAAATAATAAGCTCTTTGTGCAGTAGAACCAAACCACATAGAATCGATTCCGTTAAAAAGAAGTTGAAACTAGTTAAATGGGACCAACCAATTATCAAGTGCAAAGCTGCACTTACTTTCAAGCCAACCTACAAATGTACAACTCAGCTAGCCTCGTTTTCTGCACTTGCACAGCTGACTAGCTGTCTTGGAACAGGATACTAAAAGTTACCTACAACTGTTTCACTTAATTGGCATCTGTTGAGTGTAAGGATCTGTCCAAACAAGAGGGACTCAGCCTCTTCCCCCCCCCGACACTTGTCATTTGCCAAGAGAAAGAAACAACACCAGGAAACAAGGATCACAAGGCTCTTGAGGTAGCCTCGTTCCCAGGCCTCCCCCATTTTTGTTCTTTGGTTTGCGTTTAGTATAGTATGAAAGGCACTGAAGTGCCAAACCCTCGGCGCAGCAGTGCATGTGATTGTACTTGTGTGTTGACTAGAATCGACCACTGTCTCGTGAACTATAGAAGCTGTCGTGCTTGCCAGATGTGTTCGGTTTTGTTCTTACCTGTGCAAAGTCTGCTCATGTCAGTTACGTGTTTCAGAAGCTCTCTTACTCGCTTTGCGGACTTTGTCTCTCTCTTTCCCCACTAATAACTCTTCCTCAGACAGTAAGGCTTTTCTACGTTTCATTGCGTTCTCAGGCTCCCCAACAGCAGTACACCGTGCTTTCCTTTTCTTTGATGCGAAGGCATGGCCAGTCACAAACTGACCTCTTCACGTGCACTACGGTATTACACTGTGCACATACCTTTCTCAGACACATAGACCCATTGCACTCCATTGCATCATAGATAATAGAGCTACGAACTGGGATTGGAAACGGCAATAATTTTACGTCGAATCATCGTTTCGGTCATGTGATCTAACGCACACTACATTGGCAGTAGACGACTGTACGAGAGCGGCTGTTATGTGCGTTTCTTCTTTCCCCGAATGTCGAGTGGTTTCTGGCAGACTGCTATTGCGATGGAGGGATATTCACGAGTCCTGAAAATTATCAGCAGGCCTGAAGACGACTAAGACAGATTGATATGTCCTCTGCATGAGCTGGAGGCACCTGTTCAGAAAGCTAGAGAAAACTGCACACAATTACTGCAGCTCCATTGTTTTGTCAGCATTACATTGACCCATGTACTGCTAATACTGTACCAGCAGACTTTACCTAAACCAGGGTACAGATCTCTCTATAAAACTACAAGAGTTTTCACATTATTCAAGGCCTCCCATCGAACTGTGTACTGTATCACAAAGAAATAAGCCACTCAGTTACATTCTTTGCTAATGGTTACACTTTATGACAGCTTGCATCATTGGGTAGCCCTGTTTATTTTCCAGAAAAAACTACGAAACTATTATTTTAGCATTTCTACATTGCATAAAAGTCAATTCACAACTGTGCATAGTACAATTTTCTACCAGAATATTGTAGATACCGTGGTATATCAGTAAATGCACAAGAACCTCTAGTGCGATGACCCGCGCGGGAGATAATCGATCGTACACCTGTTAGTGGGCACCGCCTTCTAACCAAAGCACCGGAACGAGGATTCAACATGACGTCATTGGCGTTTTGCCCGAGTTTGCCCGTAAATTTTTTGTCCGTTTCCAATCCCGTTTCAGTGCTCTATTATCTATGATTGCATGCACTACAGTATTACACTGTGGGCATGCCTCCCAACCTCTCGTAAAAGACAGTCACAAACGTTCGACGGAAAACACTATACCGCGTGCTCCAAGTCACGTGATCACACATTACCGCTACATATGTGTTACGGAGCGGTATACGGAAACATTGCACGTGAAGAAAATGGTTGACTTAGTTGCCGTAAGTTATAAGTTAACGCTTCTAACTAAACAGTTTTAGAGAAAACGGCTTTTTAGTTTTACTGCATTTTACACGCTGTAGCCGCTGATACCTCTCGTTGAACGCCTAAAAGCGCGAGAAGGCAGAATAGAGAAAACGGACAGACAGACAGACACACAGGACAACTACCGTAACCCTCGCTGCGCATGCGCGCCGAGGGTTAATAATACACGGAAGCGGAAGAGTGGCTCTGCTTCCGTGTATTATACTAAACGCAAACCGAAGAACAAAAATGGGGGAGGGAACGAGGCTACACTTGAGGGGAACCCCCTTTAATATTTGTGTGTACTAGGTTAAGCAGGAGCTCATGAGTGCCGTGAAAGGGTCCATGCACTTCCAAGAGGACGACAGATTGTTCCTCACCCTTGCATAAAGTGTCGTCTTCTTGCCTGCTTTAGTGATGACAAACTTTCCATGGCCGCAGCTCTTCACCTCCAGCTTCTCCTTACAGCTGCACTGGTGCAGTCTGTGCAGCACCTGCATATGGTAACCATGGCAACACAAGTATTCACGTCATGTGAGTCTTAAAAATTTTGGTAATTTACAGATGTGATTCAAATGAAAAGATTGATGACTCAGCACACATATAGGAAAATGTGACCATGCACTTTCTGGTCTTGTGAGCCGCCACAATTTCCGTTATCACCAGAAACAAGGAAAATACAGCTGGTTCGCAAGACTAGCACTTTTCCAGAACTTATAGAAGGTCCTGTGAATGTAATAAACCTGGACCTCTTTCACAAATACGGTAGCCTCATGTTGCTGCAAACAAGGGTCGAGCATACGATCAGGCAGAAATTTGTTTCTGAAGAAACATGCGTAAGAGACTATTGGGGCAGGGTACACTAGTATCTTAGACATAGGTGCTAGAATGGTTTAGTCTGGTCTACGAGACATCCATCATGGGCCTAGTTGACTAACGTTTTGTGTACATGTACCTTCTCTTCCACAATTCCTTTCTTCGTCTTGGTACTTCTTTTCTCCTTAGACGCCTTTCTGTGTCCTTCTTCACTCCTTGGTCGCTTTGACTGGGGAGGAGTCAGTATCTCCGTATCACCTAGCTTCTCTGTAGCATTTGAACCCACTCCCTCTCCGTCCCCTGCTCTTTCTCCTTCCCCTCTCTCTCCTTTTCCCTCTTCTTGTCCTTCCTCCTCTGTTTCCCCTCTCTCTCCCTCTCCTTCCACCTCTGCCTCAGAGGAGGTGGACTGTTTATCCAAGGACTCAAACTCTCGCTCAAATTTCACCAACTGGGGAGGTGAAATCCCCACCTTGTCTGCAAACCTTGCTACATCCAGCAGACACAGGATCACTCTCTTCTCGTCTTTGTGCAACACTAAGCCTTCAGACTCAAAGATTACTGCTTCTTCAACACCTAATTTTCTACACCAGTCAATGAAATTAGAGGCATTGTCCCGAGCAGGGAAAGATCCTGGTTCAGCCTTGGGATTGTACCTGATGGAGTCAGGTGGGGCCTTAAAATCTAGTTTTCGTCCAGAGTCTGTCGCTGTCTTTGCACTCTGCTGTACGAGTGAAGCTAGTCTGCAGAGTGTCACACCTGACTCTAGCACTTGCAAGAAAGTTTGGGAGTTAATATTTAGCTCAAGAATTGTTGAAAGCCATTCACACAAGTCCTCTTTGATTGCTTCCAGAGCCTCTCGCTCCTTTGCAGCCAGTTCCGCCTGAACTCGAGCCACTTTGCTGTCTGCTGATTCAGCTGCCATCTTGTTTAGTAAAGTTCAAAGTTCAAAATCTGAAATTTGAAGATATTGCGCATGCGCGTAAGCACTTTGAACCTTTGAACCAGCCCTGCCTCTTGTCCGGACGTTAGGTGCCAATCAAGCCTTCAATGCTTGCCTTTCGAGGCGCTTGACATGTCAACCTCCATTGAGTTGGCCGAAGTACCAAGAGGAATAAGAAGGCATAGTTTCTCTGAGGCCATCGAAGCGGGAAAACAGCTCCCCGAAAGCTACGCCGGGCCCGAAGAAAAAGAAGTGGGCGCGTCATCGATCGACGACAAAGCGGAGACTACCGCAGCAACGACCACTACTACCAGCGTCAGCTACAAGAGTTCCGCCATGGGTGTAGTGTCGGATGCTTTCAAGTCCTATGGAGTCTTCATCGGGATTGCGGTGCTGGTGGTGTCGGCAATTGCAGCGCTGTTGGTGGTGATTCTCGTGCCTCTTTCCTTTGCGGACCTTGATTACTACCAGGTATGTTCCTAGCGGCCGTTCCTCGCGTCTGTTGCCAGCGTGTGTTGAAGTTAAACGCGTTCCTGTGTGCTTCGTTGTGCTAACCGCCTGCTTAAAAAGTCCGCCCCATCATTTGCAGTGGGTGGATCTTGTAGTGCTAGATCTCCATATACCCTAAGATAAAGCGGAGCTATTGCAACGTAGCCTCGTTCCCAGGCTCCTCCGCTCTGGAACGCGAAATTGAAGTTGTGCATGCAGGGGAGAGAGCCTGGTATTTTTTCTCACGTGAGAACCCTCAAAGGTAGAAAGGGGGTAGAAAGACCTTAATTGTGCGTGGGCGTACCCAAAGACTCAGAACAGGGAAAAGAGCAAAGGTATCGGGCAACTTACTACACGTAGCTAGCTATCGGGGGGCGAATATCATACACATTGAGCGTTGAATGCAAAGTTGGTTGAATAACGTGCAAAACGTGATCACGTGAGAAAAGATACCAGGCTCTCTACGCATGTACATTTCGCATTCCGGGGAGCCTGGGAACGAGGCTAATTCCAACGGAAAATTTTAAACCCTGGGAAAATCCCAGATAGATTGAACAATGACACGAGGTATGAAGCTGGACCGTACATGTAGCAGGCCTGCTGGCCTTCATCAACCATGTTTTTCATTGGAGCAGGCCTGCTGACCTTCATCAACCATGTTTTTCACTGGCTAACTCCACAATACAGTGGGTATATTAGCTTCAGTGTCAAATTTACCCCACCAACAGAACAGTCTTTATCTTTTCATTTTAGTTTCAGAAACATGCTTTCTGTTCAAGAATGTTATACATCCCTGTATTTGTGGGTGTTGCCCAGTAGATGCTTGCCATAGATGCTCGAGTCGATTTTGAGTCTGGTCTAAGAACTGCTGCAGAAGCATCAGAAAATGAAGTGCCAAAGTTTCCCAGGGCAAAATGGTTAGCCACTGAGGAGAAGTATTTTTTTCCCATTCTTCCTCCATTAGCAATGACAGAGCATTGCTCTATAACTATGGTTGGATCCCACTTTTTCCACCAATCCCGTCTCTGGTACCCTCTGCCAGGTTTAGCATCAATACTGAACTACACAATGACATTATCTGTGGCCATAAGCCTTCCTAATGAATGTTTTTGGAGCACTCACCACTCAAGTGGGTTGCTTAAATTGCATTGGCCTTGGTCTGAAGCACTTAATGTGTGACAACATATTTCTTTGGGACTGCAGTAAGGAAGACCTTTCATGGGCTTGCTGCCAACTTTGTCAGCCGGACTAGTCAGGGTTTCAGTGGGAAGGGTGGGAGGTGGACAATGTACACTGGAGTACACTAAGTAAATTCCTTTGGGACTAGAGGAAGTGACGTCTGTTTGGGAGGTTGGTTGCATTGTTCTATATTGTGAAGCAGGTAAAGTTTAAAGGGTAGTTAACAGTGTGTTCCTAACTTCGGTAAATTTCCTGTAGGCATTGGTACTGTGTGATTGGGCTTTGAGCATAACATCTTTACAATTTCAGAGCTTTCCCTTGCTAAGCTAACCAGAGGCTAGTACTAATGCTAATCTAATGTCAAGTTGTTAACCCCAACGGTGGACAGTCTTGTGGAAAAGGTCGATGAGTGGTTAAGTAATAGTTGTACCATTACGTAGGAGCGTGAAATGTGTCCGTTATACAGAGTAGCAGGGTGTCTGCTAGTATTGAAGTGAATAGAAGGACAGTTGGGATTTTTGGAAGCGTCCATTATATAATAGATGTCTGCAATTGAGGAATGTCCACTAAGTGGGTTCCACTGTGTTAGGGTGGGTACATTAGCGTATGACAACAGGACTAGTTGGGACTATAGTAAGGGGGCACTTGCTGAGACATATCGGCCAGATTTATCAGGGTTTCAGGAGGAAGGTGGAAGGTCACTGCATTCAAAGCCTACACTATGATCTTTGGGACTTTAAATCATTCTATGAGCTTGGTGCCAATTTGCCATGGCTTCATCAAGCTAAGTACAAACTTGAGAAGAAGTGTGTGCAAACATATGTCAAGAGGGTCTGAGGGGCATGATCCCCAATCTGAAATCAAATGCCCTCAGGTCACAGCTGAAATCCAGTTTCCAGCCAGAACTAGCCTTGTTCCCAGCCCCACCCAGCTTTTTGTCGCTTGCAGTACACATATGGGGAAACCCTGAGATCAAGGCTAAGCCAGAACATGCCACGTTCCTTACCCTACTATGCACCTCTGTTCCTTCTCTCTGCACCTAGATTGGTTTCATCATGCAGAGGAGCACTGGACAGGTGGCCACAAGTCGTGTGTTTGGTCCTGGGGGCCGATACAGCCTTGGTGTGGACTACACCTTCAAGGCCTTCCCCGCTGACGCTCACTTTGCAACCCTGAACGATCTTTCTGTCTTCTCCAGGGACAGGTACACACAGGATAACATTGATTGGAACACATTAGATGCTGCTACCACTGTACTTAGCCTCGTTCCCAGGCAGCGAGGAGAGCCTGGGAACGAGGCTACACTGTACCAACACTAGTCTTGGCCCCAGGAAAAGCCTGTGGGAGCAAGGCCAACACCCATCCATCATTCTTTTCCTCTCTCCCACTCCCTTCCTTCTTTCCGTCTCTCCCACTCCCTTCCTTCTTTCCGTCTCTCCCTCCCTCCTCTTCTTTCCTCCATCTCTATCTTCCCTTTCCTCTCCTTTCTTCTCTCTCCTTTCACCCTCCCACTCTCCCTTTCCTCCCTCCCATTTGTCTCCTCCCCCTGACAGGCTAGAACTCTTCCTGGATGTCACCTTCCAATATTTCATCCGCCCAGAGGAGCTGCAGCCCCTCCATGATGCCTACGACCGCCAATACAACGACATCATCATCTCACGAGCAGAGTCCGTCATCAAATCAGTAGCACCCAGATTCAACACAATGGACTACTTCACCATTCGTTCCACAATTGAGCGAGACATGGCCCGAGTCTTGTTTGAAGACTTGGGGGGAACAGGGTGCTGTGATTCCTATTGTAGCGGGGACTTGGTGGCTGATTATCGGATTGAAGGTCTCGATTGTGCTAACTGCACTTCAACCTGTGCTACCAATAGGCAACGTTTTAATGTTGATGTCAGGTAATGACTCTCATGTTTCTCTTGGTCCTTTGTGTACCCCCTTCACTACTCTCCCCCTCCACACTGTCACCCCTCCCTCCCATACTCTCCACACACCCTTCATACTCTCCCCTCCACACTGTCACCCCTCCCTCCCATACTCTCCCCACACACTGTCACCCTTCCACACACAGGTACTACCAGCTCCTCCAGGTCCGCATACCTTCCGACGTCTCCCAACAGTTTCTCAACACCATCATTCTCAATGAGAATGCAGAACAGGAGCAGTTTGCACAAGATGCCTCAGTCGAGACACTTGCAATTGAGAGGGACGTGCAGGATATCATGAACCAGGCTACTGAGCTCAGAGAAGCAGCTACTGCCAACGCCACTCTCACCAGAGCCATCGCACAAGCTAATGTAAGTGTGTGTGTGAGGGGTGGCAGAGTGTGCATGTGTAGGGGGAGGGATGATCGTGAGTAGTGTGTGTATGTAAGAGAAACACAAGCTAGTGTGTGTGAGGCGTGGCAGTGTGTGCATGTGTGATCGTGAGTAGTGTATGTAAGAGAACAAATGGTATATATGTAGTGTGCATGCATGTGGAAATGACCACCTTTGAATAATTTAACTCGGATCTCCTCCTCCTCCTCCACTCAGGCAACAGCCATAATGGAAGATGCCCGTACACGCGGCCTAGCCCTTCTCTTTGAACGACTGAACATCACTAACCCGAGGCACAAAGCCTCTCTCGACTATCTCCGCACACTCCGACGTACCACCACTAATGTGCGGCTCCATGTTGGCTTCCGAGATACTATCTCCGGCCCCTACAATGGACAAAATGTAAACTAGAAGATGCTATAGCCATTTTGTTTGAGACTATCTTTAGGTTTTGTTTTTTTATAATGGTAATTACAATGTTTGTTGTTATTTTCATATTGAAAACATGTTTGTCAACTAATATAGTACAAGGTGTACACAACAGATAACATAACTCAGCTAAAATTATCGTACTGGATTGTTTCGCAAGTCCACGACTCGACAAGCATCTACCTAAGACAAACACACGTACACAGCTATTTCCGTTTCTTGTCAAATTCGTCAGTTCTTTCTTGTTCTGGGTCTTGACCTAATGTCTTGAGGTGGTTGACATGGCAACCAAGAGCCTCCCAGGTCGTATCAACGTAGTGGTACTTGAGGCCAAACTCCTGGCATGTCTGTTGCACGATGGGCGTTATACGGCGATAGTGGGACTGGATGACCCCGGGGAAGAGATGGTGAGTGGTCTGGTGGTTGAGGGCTCCTGTGAACACTGTCCAGAACCAGCTGTCTGTCGCATAGTCCTGCGTTGTTGCCACCTGCATCTCTGCCCTGTGTGTGTGTATAGGGGAGTGAGGAGTGTGAAGGGTGTGTGTGTTAGAGAAAAAGATGTGTGTACATATATAACTATCAAATTGTTCAAGGTAAGGTGAGGGCCAAGTAAACATTGTATCTCATTCCAAGACCTGGTATGAGATTTGGGAATGAGGCTAGGACTTGCGTCACCAAGGTTACTAACCAATCCATGTGCACCATGTTGTCCTTGTCTGGTTTAGGCCACTCAACCTGTGTGGTGTGTGCATGTGTGCGTGTGTGTGTGTGTGTGTGTGTGTGCGCATGTGTGTGTGTGTGTGTGTGCATGTGTGTGTGTGTGTGTGTGTGCATGTGTGTGTGTGTGTGTGCATGTGTGTGTGTGTGTGTGTGCATGTGTGTGTGTGTGTGTGTGTGTGTGTGTGTGCAGGGAGATGAGGGTCAGTAGGAGGTTTTCTGTTACCATGGATACAAAATAGCAAGCTGTCAGAGTTCAAATGATGAACCGGTATGTGGCTTTGTCACACTGTATATCTAGGCAACCATGTACCTTGCCGAGTTATACAAAGAGATGATAAGCTAGCACTACTGTAGGCACCAACTCTACCCTCATTTCCAGGTATGGGTCAGCCAAGGGTACAAAGTAATGCCAATCAGTATACAGTGGAACCTCGCTTAACAGACACCCCTCAACAGCGGACACCCACGATATAACGGACAATTCTGGAAGTCCTGACTGTCCTTCCATTCACTACAATGCTTAAGCAACCCCTGAATAGCGGACACCCCGCTTCTCTGTATAACGGACAGTTTTCGCGATCCCAATTGTACGCAAACAATACTTAACAACCCTGATTTATTAATTAGCGGACACTCGTCGACCTTTTCAGCAAGATTGTCCACCATTGCTGCTGTAGTTAACAACTTGACATTAGATTAGTGCTGTTACTCATAGTACTAGCCTCTGCTTAGCCTTCCCCGCCAGTGTACAGCAAAGGAAAGCTCTGAAAATTCAGCCACGTTGTGCTAAACAGTCCGATTATGCTTACCACGCCTACCGGAAATACACTAGAACCCCTGAGTTAAGGACACCTCGCTATAAGGGACAAAATGTTGGTTCCCAATGGTGTCCGTTATAGAGGGGTTCCACTGTAATTTGTTCAAGCTTTGACTTTTGAAGTGTGTTGGGCCGTTACAGTTTGTGCTCACATACACTATAGACTTAGCCGCACTCACTCACCTCACTAATGACGTGTGAAGTCTGGAAGATAAGTGCCAGCCAATAGCTGCCACATATCTCTCCTACAATATTGCATAGGAGCTGGGGAGGGTGGGTGGGAGAGGGGGGGAGAGAGGGAGGAAAGAGAGGGGAAAGGAGTGAGGAAGAGAAGGAAGGAGGGAGGGAGGTAAAAGAAAAGGCAGTTCACTTGCACAATATTATACAATCAAGAGAATGGGACATCACACTGGTTTCTATGGTAACCACGAGTGGAACCTCACCAAAGTTGTCCATGGCATGAAGAAGGAGGGAATGATGAACCGGTATGTGACATGGGTACACTTGCCCAAGAAGAAGATGGCCCACTGGGAGAGGTTGGGAGAGTTCAGCCTGATCGTAGCTGGAGGATTGAGGGAGGGAAGAGCTAGGAGAATGAAGTTCTTGAAGAGAGCTAACCACACAGCTTTTAGTACAATGGCCACAATGTCATGTCAACTCACAGTTTTGCTTTGTGAACATGATAAGAAAATCTTGCAGCCTTGTTTTGATCCCCAGCTGGGTATATGGGATGAGGAAGGGAGGGGAGAGGAATGGTGAGAGGGGAGGGAGGGAGGAAGGGAAGGGAGGGGAGAGGAATGGTGAGAGGGGAGGGGGAGTGCACAAGATTAAGGATCAGTGTTCTGCCCAGCATTTTCTGAGAGGTGGTCATTACTGTACAAAAGCTGCAATACAAATTTTAATCTTACACACATGCACAACAAACAACTACAAAGATAGCTGAAGTTCATCCCCACTGCTGGAGCTGTCGCTGCCAGGATCGTCCGCACTGGTATGCACTCGCTTCGGTGACGGACTGCCGGCATCGTCCACAGTACGCCACACTCGCTTCGGTGACGGCTCACACTCGTCACCAGCCGTGTTGGTTCGTGAGAAGTAGTTCAAGATGGACATCATCAGCCTGATTCAGATTCACATACGAGGCGCTTTCAGACATGCGCAGTTCAAGATGGACATCATCAGCCTGATTCAGATTCACATACGAGGCGCTTTCAGACATGCGCAAGTGCGCAAAAATATGCCTCGCTGGCTTACTCTATATAATGCCGCGCACATCGTACTCAACGGTAGTGCAAAGCTGCTAGCTGCGTAGAGCTAGTGCTGGTCGGGGTAGCAAAGAACTGGTCGGGCATTACCACTGCCAACCAGTGTGGGCAGAACACTGAAGGATGGTACATACTAAGCAGACACAGAGATAGACAGATAGACAGACAGCTAGCTGCCATGGACAGATGACAGACAAGCACTCACAAAGCAGTAGAGCATGGGCACATAAATGTGCTGGTAGAAGTACCGTGGTATCCACTTCTGGGTCCACTTGATCCTACGGATGTCTGGGACGTCCTGCAACACATACACAGCAGGAGATAAACCACTTTCCTTACAAGATCTCACTCTCTCCCCTTCTACTGCTTTCTCTCTCCCTCTCTCCCTTCCCTCCCTCTCTCTCCTTTCCTCTCTCCCTCTCTCTCCCTTCCCCCCCTCTCTCCTTTCCTCTCTCCCTCTCTCTCTCTTCCCCCCCTCTCCCTCTCTCTCTCTTAAATGCATGAAGTGCTTCTACAAACCCCCACGTAGTTACACTATTCACAACGTTTATATGTCCACCAGCTGCAGTTCCACTAACTCCTTATTTGGATAACACTCGTACACAGTCAACAATCTTTTGTGGGGCTCATTGATGTCACATACGTACAAGATCTAATCTCATTGTACATATGTGGTTGATGAATGTTGCCCTGGCAACCATACATGAATAGAACACCACCACAACTTACAGCTGACGCAGTCACAATGTCGGGGTCTGCTCCGTCAATGTTTGTGTAGGGGTGATGGCCTAGTGTGTGCTGTGGTGTGAAATGCGTGTGTGTGTGTGAGTGTGTGTGTGTGTGTGTGTGTGTGTGCTTGTATGTGTGTATGTACATGCATAATCAACGAACCACATCTCCCTCAATAAAGGCCTAGATGCATGCCCCAGCACAGCTGGTATTGGCCGAAAAGCATCCTGTGCAGTGGGTAATTTTGCATAACATCTAGGCCTGCGTTTTTTCCAGGGAGATGTGGTTCATTGGTTGCTCGTGTGAGTCCACACTAAATGCCCAAGTCCCCGAGCTACACGCTTTTTGCCCCCCTCCCGCACCCCAACACCCCAAGTGCGGATTACATAACTATATAGCAGTAGCCAAACAGGAGGAAGGCATGTGTGCATGAGTTGGAGGGTACGTTCACGAGCAAACACGAGTAACCCACCTGATAAATCCACGCATACATTGAGGCTCCATGGAAGAAATCGTGAACACTACCAACCATCTTCCACACCCATGGCTTGTGGGTAACAGCAAAGTGGCTACATTGAGAGACGTGGAACTAAACATCAAGCAAATTCCAAGCATAATCCACTGCCCTCCCTCCCTCCTTCCTTTCCCCCAACGTCACCTCCTGTACCTTGCATCGTGGGTGCATGTCATGGCCACTAGTGCTGAGAAGAACCCCCATCCTAGGGCACAAAACAGCGCCAGAAACAGATTCTCATGGAAATGAATCTGTGAAAGAGAGAGAGAGAGAGAGGGAGGGGAGAGGGAGAGGGAGTGAGAGGGAAGAGCAAGGAAGAGGGAGGGAGAGAAGGAGAGAAGGAGAGAGGAGGGGAGAGGACAGAAGGAAACAAAGAGGGAGAGAGGAGAGGAAGGAAGGAGAAAGGGGAGAAAGGGGAGGGGGGGTGATACTAGACATGTGGAGAAGTCAATCTTACGACAAGAGATTCACTTACTGTGCCGTACCAGAAGAGGATGGAAGAGATAAACAAGACAGTGTACCGCAAGAACATCCAGTAGTCCACCTTGGGGTCCTAACAAGAGACAGAAAACGGCCGCTCATTGCAGTAGTCTTGTTCCCAGATCGCAGGCTGCTGTATTCACTGGTCTGGGAACAAGAGTATGATACCACTGCAGAGAAATGATGTATTCTACGAGATTTGTAGTCCTAGGGAATACGTACAATGTTGTTTTCTTTGAAATAAGTATCAACCCTCTTCTTGACTGTTCGGAAAAACTTCCTACAAACAATTGTAAAAATGAACATATATATATATAACAACTGCATGTGACATGTCATGTGACATTACATGCACATGGAATGGAGGCAGAGCCAGACAACTCACCCCGGTTCTGGAAACACTGGCATCTCATTGTCCACAAGATCTCCAACATAGAACTTATCCAGCACCCTGAGAAAAATACCGAAGGAGCATCAGGAGATTCGTCAGTGCATGTATGTACACCATCTTTGACTCCACATACCTACTTGTTCTCTGAATACGAAGGCAAATTATCAGGACTGCTGGAATCAACTTGAGGATGGCAAAAATTTTGTATTGGGTGGCAAGAATTTTTGCTCTATTTTTAGAAGTCAGTTCTCTCCATTGCACACTTTTTTGGGGAAGGGAGAGACACTGTTAAACTCGAGCACTTGGTTCTGAGGTGAGATTCCTCAGGAAAAAATGTTGTTCCAGCTTGTTCTAACAGAAAAACCTTTCAGAATTCAAGCAAAGCTCTCCAGAAAGGTTTGGCAGTTGCATATGTGTGCACATGTACATAGTCTACTAAGAAATTATTTCAATGCAATTCAGAATTGGGAACAAAACTACACTAAGCCAAATAGCTACTAGTTCAACCTGAAAATGGTACAACCACAACAGTTGCAGCCTCTGGAAATGAAGCTATTCTGGTGCCTACGTTACTGCCTGAGGTCTTACTTGTACACGTCAAAGGGATGGTAGGATTCGAAAAGCTGGGTGACATCTCTACCAGCACCAAGCATCAACTGCTCCGACCCCCCTGGGTGGCGTGCTAGGAACTTGCTCACATCATACACCTGTGCGGTGAGTGTGCATGTGGTGTGCATGTGACATGCATGTGGTGTGCATGTGATACCAATGTCCATCTGGTGCATATGCAGAGCACACACATTTCAAAATCAGCCAGTATGCTACTAGTGGCAGCTGCATTCTCCCTCCCCGCCTCACATGACGTGCAAAAACTAGCAGTATTTCCTGTGGCAACCTGAAACGAAGCATAATCGTCGTTACTCTCTTCTTCGGCACCACACTGTAGGTAGTGTGACCTTTACCGGTAGTGACCTTTCATTTTTGATATGGAGATAAGCTGCCCGACTAATATTATCTATCAACAGTGATATACCTTTCCCCTGACAGCTACATGTATATTGTGGGGCTGGTTGAGTTCTCGCAGCTCCTTCGAGGTGAATCGCCGCACCGGTCTCCCGTCTCCCGATCCCGCCAGCGGCCGCTCGTCCGCCGCAGGGGCCGATCGTTTTGTCGCCGTCGGTTCGTCGCCGTCGCCCGGCATGGTATCAACAGCAGCGTTTCGTTAAAAATAAATGTGTATAGCAGTTATCACGACAATACTGCGTTGGGCAACATTAACATCAGGTCAGGTGCATCAGGTGATCGAAACGCAAGTAAGCTGTGCGATGCGTGACCCACTGGGCCACCACCATGGTACCCACGCATCTAAGCGTAAGTACAATACGGTGGGTGGGGCTAAGAAAGGTCAATGCGTGCTGCCTGTGCGTTTGCCGCATATGAAGCATGGAGAAATAGATAGAAATATAATGTGCGTTTGCATCACTTAGAGGACTAATAGTAAGTCAACAATAATTCATTAAATCATGCTGAGAGGAACCTCTTCGCCATATTCGTCCCCACTACCAATCTCCTCTGTGAATCTTTCTTCATCATGTTCTACTGCTGGGGGAAGGGTAGGTATAAACCCTTGTGGCTTTATGTGATCCCCCCTTCCGGTAGCGTAAGGATCTTCCAGCTCAGGGATTGTCCAGTCCAAAGGAACTTTTCCAGGAACATGAGTGTAGGTGGCAGTGTCGTAATCATCAAAGGACTGTCCATAGTAGAAATCATCACTGCGGAGGCTGGACTCGAAGTATTCTGGTGATCTAACTGAATAGTGCCCGGAAGCATGCATGAAGGATTCATCAAAGTTTGTGGACATCGATTCACCAAAGTTGTATTCTCGCTGCAATGTGTTTTCTAGCTCGCCAGGCATCACCTTGAAAAACTCTTGTTCTATGTCACCGTTAGGTGAAGTGTCTGGAAGGTTTTCAAATGCATCTCTACGATCCTTCAATTTTCCTATGTTGTTTGGTGGCATTTTGGGAGGATTAGCAGTGGTGAGGATTTCTGGATTTGAAAATGCAGCCACCTTTGAAGCTACGTCCACTGTAGATTTTGAGGGAGGAAGCTCTTCCTGTGCCCATTCTATGATCTCTTCCACCTCATTCTCTTCTTCAGATTCACTGCTGCTACTACTGCTCGGCTCTTCCGGACCATATGCTCGAATTGCAGCAGATAGGTGGGCTACCATGGTAGGAATGTCAACCTGTTTCACTTGAACCCTTTTCTCTCGTGATTCCCGTGCACGCACACCCTTGCGCTTCATCGTAGCATGGTCCTGAAGTTCAACCTCCTTTTCTGCAACTCGACTTCTCCTTTTCATCCGTGTGAAACTCGTCTTCTTTGTCAACTTTGTTGGTGGCTCGGCAAGGATCTTGTCCAGTGCTTCAGCCTCCAATTCAGCTTCCAGGTCCTCTTCTTCATCGAGTTCTTCTGGAATTTCACCAACTTCAGTGGCATCATATATATAAGACCGATCTCGAACCACACGACTCCTTCGCAGCACTGATGATGTTGAGTACCCACTCTCAGATCGAGGCATTATGGATGGGACAAACAAAGTCATCAGTACTATTATACCATCTCTGCCACCAGAAACGAGGAGTGAGCCATCTGGTGAAATTGTAACTACCTCAACTTCTTTTCCAGGGAGGTGGGGAGAGAGAGTGAGGATGTCCGACTTGTGATCGGGTCTGGGGTCAGAGAGACGGATGGTGAAGTCACCAGCTGATGCAAGAAGAGGGAGTGCTACGTTTTCCATGTGAGGGTTGAAGGCAACGTTTTTGACAGTGTCCACATGGCCATATATGGTGTTAATTAATGCTCCTGTTCCAGGTTCCCAGACGGAGACCTGTAAAGAAGCAAGAAACAAAGTGCATTAGACAGTCAAGCTGCATGGTGCTTGGAACATCTTGGAGATTTAGATGTTATACCAATTTGTGAGGGCTGGTGGTTGTTTGGTTGTTGTAGCTCACTGTAGACATTGACAGCTCAAGCTAGGTAGCTACCCTGGATTTGGTTCCTAGCGCGGCTGCCGGCCTTTTCACTTTCCTCTATTCTGGCCTCATATGCATAACATCCGCATGGTGCCCCACTGTATTCACTCACCTTCGTATCTGCAGATCCAGATGCAATCAGTGCACCATCTGGTGACCACTTTGCACAGTAGACTGCATCAGTGTGTCCGCCGGAGAGCGTGCGGACATTCCTGTTGCTTCGTGCGTCCCAGACCTTGACTGTTCCGTCCTCACTAGCGGAACACAGTAGCGATGAACGCGGGTGGAAATCAACCGACCACACTCCTGCCGCGTGCCCATTCAAAGTGTTGATGAGCATCTCGGAGCCAGGGTCCCAAATCCGCACCGTCTTGTCCCACGATGCGGTCGCCAGGAAGGACCCCGTTGTGGAGAAACAGCATCCAAGCACCCAGCCGACGTGATCTCTCAAAATGGAGAGGTGCTCACCGGTGTTTGCGTTCCATAAAGCTACGTTGTGGTCGGCCGATCCAGTGCAGACGAGCAGTCCGTTCGGCCGGTGCCAACAAACGCTCGTGACGGGGACCTTGTGCACGCCCTTGAGCGTATGTACGACTTCCAAGTTGCTGAGGTCCCATAAATGAACCTCCTTGTCCCACCCGCCGCTCGCCAGCAGTGAGCCGTCTTGGTTGAAGCTCAGACATGAAACCTGCCAGCGGTGACCTTTCAAACGCGTCAGCTCTTCTGTCAAGACGGGCATTTTGGGCCTTCTCCTCTCTGTTTTGCAGCCCAAATGGGGGTGGGGCTCGTTAGCTCACGTGCACTGTTGTCATGACGACAAATATGTTTAACATTACAACTGGCATCCAGCTAGACTAGGACTTTTGTAGCTTTTGCGCCAAGTTAGCGACGGTACCAGCGAAATGGCGACAGGAGGTGGCTCGGGGATGCAAGACTACTTCAAAACAACCTTTGAGGACAAGCTTCTGGTGTATGTTCATGCCCTGAAATCTTACAATCAAGTGTGACGAAGTTGAAGCCCTTAGGATATTGCACCTCCCATCCAATAATCCTACCATACATAAGATCAGACATGTTTCTTTAGTTTAATATGCTTCATTTGTAGGTCACTGTCACTGTCCAGTTTTTGATTGCTTACTGTATGCAATCAAAAACTGGACTCGGATGAGCGACCAGTGCAAACTATCCAGCCTATCCTTCGCAACATTATGTCTGTATACTATTGCAGGAAAATGCCTGGGTGTGAGTCAGAACACCTCACTCCAGCCACCAGGCTGCTGGAGAAGAGGAGAGAAATGACCGAGGTGGAACAAGCCCTAGTGACACAGAAGGAGGTGAGGGAAGGAGCTTAGATCAAGCAGCACATTCTTAGTCTTACCTTATAAGAGATTTAGTGACACCGAACCAGAACTTTGTACAACTATCTGATGACCTGTTTATCCCCCCCCCCCCACCCACCTACCTGGCCTTACAGGAGTTTCAGATGAAGATGGAGACTCTGCAGCAGAGGAGAGACGAGCTGGAGCGGAAGGAACAGCGACTAAAAGAGTCTCTTCTCAAATTTGACAAGTTCCTCAAGGTCTGGTAGTTGGGATTTTTTTGCAGGACAATAAAATTACTTTGCAGTACAATATAATTATTTCGATTTTGGTTTACTGTTAATAATTTGGTTTGCAGGAGAATGATATGAAGCGAGCTAGGGCACTCAAGAAAGCAAAGGTGGAACAGGAACTGGGCAGACAGAAAGACAAAGAGATTGAAAGGTAAGCTAGTAACTCTGCAAACTCATGTGAGTAGAAAGAAACTTAGTTCCTGTTGTGCATCTAAAGTCATCATTTCACCTTTGTTGTTGTTGTTGTTTTGTTTTTGCATTGTTTTTTGGATGATGTAGCCAAAGTCCTGTCCATGGAGGGGAGGAAGGGATGGAGGGAGGAAGGGATGGAGGGGTGGAAGGGACGGAGGGGAGGAAGGGATGGAGGGGTGGAAGGGACGGAGGGGAGGAAGGGATGGAGGGGAAGAAAGGATCAAGGGGAGGAAAGGATCAAGGGAGCAAGGGATGGAGGGGAGGAAGGGATGAAGTGGAGCAAGGGATGGAGGGGAGGAAGGGATGGAGGGAGGAAGGGATGGAGGGGAGGAAGGGATGAAGTGGAGCAAGGGATGGAGGGGAGGAAGGGATGGAGGGAGGAAGGGATGGAGGGGAGGAAGGGATGGAGGGAGGAAGCACAAAGGAGAGAGTTTAAAAAGAACTGCCACTTTTACTAATACAGCACTGCACTCTATTCCAATGCTTCCAGGTTGTTGGAGGAGATACGAGAGCTGAGTGAGGTGGTGAGGAGGCAGAAGAGGAAGATCGGGAGACACAGTGTCTACCAGAAGTTCATGGAGAGAGTCCTTGACCAGTCAGATGAGGTGAGTGGGGGTTGAGTTTGGGTCATGTTCAGCTGAGATGAGCAGGTTTTCTAGCTCCAGCAACATGGGTGTACTTCACCCTAAACCCTCCTACGTTTCTACAACTGTACGTAGAACCATTTTAGTGGAAGACTTTCATATTACAAGTCAACCTGATGGTGATGGAGGCTATGACTGGCCTCATCCCAGACCCTCACATCCCTAGCTTGCAAGTGATGAAAAGCTGGGGATGTGAGGGTCTGGGAACGAGTCTAGGCTATAGCACAACTATCCAGGAGGATAATGATGTTTCTGATGTCCCTTCTCCTCAGTTTGATGAGGCCCAGGAGATCATTGCTCGCTGTGACACCCTGAAACAGACCAGAGAGGTATGTAGGCCCGACAATATCTGTGTGTATAGGCCTGGGATTGAGCCTATACACGAGAGCCTGGGAACAAGGCTGGGGATTGAGTAATGGTGGTATAATGTTATACTGCTGGTTTTCTGTTGTTAGGACCTTCTGGATCGGGAGCAGAGAAACCAGGATGGCATTGAAACTGAGAGAGCAGAACTGAAGAAATTCACTGAGGTATGTACGTTATGGCCAGTATGCAGTCTCCATTCCCATTTTTAATACTGAAGATCTGAAGTTAAACTATCTTGCTTATAGGCTAGTGCTACATCAACAGTGCTTTTAGTACCCTCTTTGTATTGGTATAGTTCAGTACTAGCCTTGTACCCAGGCTCTGGGGAGGAGCCGGGGTACAAGGCTAGTTGAGTACAGTATTGTTTTATGCTCTCAAAACACTGCATGCACATGAGGAATTCATCCCACCACATTGTATTACCCACTGTTGAGGCTAACAGTGTGTGCAACCATCTGCTCTGTTCAGGCAAAGAACAATGAGATCCTGAGCTACAACAATCAGCTGGCACACCTGCAGACCCAGCTGGAGGAGACACAGAGCCAGGCAGTGAAATGGTAGGACAACAGACTAGTCTTAATGTCCAGGGAAGAGAGTTGCCCTATTCTTCTCTCTCCTCCTTCATAATTACATTTAAATGTGTGCCAGATACAGGAGGAGGCATTCACTATCACTTACAGTATGTGTAGTGGTAATCTCGATCCCCGTCCTTCACCTATTGTTGCTTGCAGCATGAATAGCGTGGAGCAACTCGTACTATAAGCGACAATATAGCTGTGGTGAAAGACCGGGAACGAGACTAGTACAGCAGCTATCAAGTACCTATATAGCCCACTCCTAGATTCATCTCACAGGCGTAGGAGTGACCTGGAAATTGAGGCTAGAATTTGGTACTACATCTTCCGTCCTTCCTCCTTGTTTCCACCTTCAGGGAGTCTGAGTGGATCAGAATCCAGACTACGGCAGCCAAAAAGACTCTAATGCTGGGGCAGATTAAGATGGCCACCCATAATCTCTTTGCCCTCACATGCAAGCACCTACAGCGGAAAATATCCCCTCAGGAGACTGGCCAGACGCTATTGCAACTAGATAAGGTATAACACCCCATCACAGTGGAGTGGAAAGAGTCTGTGCATGTTGTACCGTTTTTAACATTTTCTTTATATGGCATAATTTGCTGCATTTTGGTTCAACCCTCAGATCCAGACATTCATCAAAGACCTGACAGAGATCACCAATGAGATCAAGAGACACGAGTCTGCAGCTGCACCAAACCCACAACTGTTGGGGCTTGTTAAGACATAGCATGGCTATAGTTAGTCTATGTTGTGTCTTGTGTGTGTGTAACCTGGTAGCCACATGTGTACCAGACGACTGTCTTGTGCATGTGTAACCTGGTAGCCACATAACGTGTACTGCAAGACTTATTAAATGTGGTTTACATGTACTGTCTATTCCTGTTTTTCCCACCTCTTGAGAAAACATACCAGGAGAACTAGCCTTGTTCCCAGTCCTCATTACACAGCTATCGTTGCATGCAGTACGAGTAGCGCACTAATCATACAGTAAGCGATGGTAGCTGTGATGGAGAACTGAGAATGAGGCTAACCAGGGGTACATCAGAACTAGCCTTGTTCCCAGTCCTCATTACACAGCTATCGTTGCATGCAGTACGAGTAGTGCGCTAATTATACAGTAAGCGACGGTAGCTGCATGTGATAGAGAACTGAGAATGAGGCTAACCAGGGGTACATCAGAACTAGCCTTGTTCCCAGTCCTCATTACACAGCTATCGTTGCATGCAGTACGAGTAGTGCACTAATCATACAGTAAGCGATGGTAGCTGTGATGGAGAACTGAGAATGAGGCTAACCAGGGGTACATCAGAACTAGCCTTGTTCCCAGTCCTCATTACACAGCTATCGTTGCATGCAGTACGAGTAGTGCACTAATCATACAGTAAGCGATGGTAGCTGTGATGGAGAACTGAGAATGAGGCTAACCAGGGGTACATCAGAACTAGCCTTGTTCCCAGTCCTCATTACACAGCTATCGTTGCATGCAGTACGAGTAGTGCACTAATCATACAGTAAGCGATGGTAGCTGTGATGGAGAACTGAGAATGAGGCTAACCAGGGATACATCAGAACTAGCCTCGTACCCAGGCCGTTCGTCATGTCAAGCGTTCTGAAATCTGATTGGTACTGCCAACTCCAGAGCAGCGGAAGTCAACAGTTTGAACCTGGGTAAGTTGCCAGGCTGTTTCTCCTACGAATGGCCTGGGTACGAGGCTACATCAGAACTAGCCTTGTTTCCGGGCTGTTTGCGTATAAACAGTCAGGGAATGAGGCTAGCTGAACACAAATAACTATAGTGCCCAATCTTTAAAGCAATAAAATTGGCTATACAAGCGATATTGAAATGTGTACAGTATATAGAACAGAAAATGAAACATACCAGTCCAGTGCCTGTGTTACCATATCTTGATCAAAAGTTGTTGTGCACAAGCATAATACCACATATATACACCCATCAGATGTGTGCACATTATTATTGGATAAAAACAAAGGAAAGAGTGAGAGGGGGAGAATGATAAGATGTCCTAGTATCATAAGAAGTATTCTGGTACCGGCTTCTTGGTAGGTTCGCCCCTCACCTCCTGTATATATGGGCACAAGTGTATGTAGCACAATAAATCATGATATTAACGGCAACACTCAATGGAGATACAGGAGGGCTGGGTGATCAAAACCTGGGCACTTTACGTACCCTGTGAGTGACAATCTGCTATATAGCCTTGTCTCCAGTCCTCCGCCGCAGCTTGTATCGCTTACAGTGTGAGTAATTATCACAGAGAAGGCCTAGAAGTATTTCGCACATGATGTGTGCTGCTAGCATACTTAAACCGTTTCTCTTATGTCCACAAAGTAAGTGTACAATGATAGCTGTACATGTGGTAGAGGGCTAGCCTTGTTCCCAAGCTCTCCCCACGCACGAACGAAAAATCGAAAGGAAAGGGGAGAGCCTGGTAAAACCAGGCCCTCTCCCGCTTTTCCGTACTGCAAGCGACGGAAAGCTGGGTGGGGCCTGGGAACGAGGTAGAGGGCTACATCACCACCACAAATTTCTTCCCTCCTCCATCTTACTTAGCCTTGTTCCCAGACCGCTCTCGTTTTTTTTTGTTGTTGTTGTTTTTTTTTTGTGTATAATACACGGAAGTGAGCTCTTTGCTTCTGTGTATTATACTGAACGCAAACCGAACAACAAAAAACACGGAAGGCCTGGGAACGAGGCTACATCTTACTTACATTGGGTGCAGCCTCAAATATAGTGAAGCTCTTCTTCAGATTCTCATCCAGCTCAAATATAGCTGCCACATTGCCACACCTGAGATAATGCATTATACACAATCAAAGTTTTGACTTGGCTACTAATGCGGTATCCCATTAAATACAGCATGGTGGGTGAGACATTTGTACATGTGTAGCTAGTAATCAAACCATAAGTCTGCCCCTAGCCACTCAACATGAGGACGCTTACAATAAACACACGTATCTAAGCACTCAGTTATGACCCATCAATGAAAGATAGGCCTACGCCAGTGCGCGTACACAAGTAGCTTTGTTCCCAGGTCTCTGAAGCGTTAATTACTTGTAGTGCGAAATTTGTGCAACGCTACAGAGGCCCAGGATTGAGGCTAGTACACACACACACAAATACCGTTCTTCTCCCTCCTCCTCCCTTCTCCCCCCCCCTCCCCCCCCCCCCTCCCTCCTCTTCTCTCCCCCTCCTCCCTCTCCACCTATATCAACAATGGTTGCTACTAAGCTGTTGTGTAGTGGATCAAGTCACACATACCTCTCACAATTCAGTACATGACATTGTACACATGCACCCTCCTCCTTCCTACTCCCTCCCTCCTCCCTCTTTCTCCCCTCTCCCCCCCCTACTCCCTACTCCCTCTCCTCTCCAATACCTATAGCAGTAGTTGGGTGCAGACCATACTGTGAGTACTGACTCATTGAAGTGCCACTTGTAGCCTTCCATTACTAGCTGGTGTGCTCGGCAGATCATCTCTACATTGTTGGTGGCAGTGAACTGAGGGAGGGAGGGAGGGAGGGGAGGGAGGGAGGGAGGGAGGGAGGGAGGGAGGGAGGGAGGGAGGGAGGGAGGGAGGGAGGGAGGGAGGGAGGGAGGGAGGGAGGGAGGGGAGGGAGGGAGGGGAGGGAGGGAGGGGAGGGAGGGAGGGAGGGAGGGAGGGAGGGAGGGAGGGAGGGAGGGAGGGAGGGAGGGAGGGAGGGAGGGAGGGAGGGAGGGAGGGAGGGAGGGAGGAAAGGAGGGAGAGAAAGGAAGGGAGGAAAGGAGGGAAGGAAGGAGGGAGACAGAGGGGAGGTGGGTAAGCTCACATGAGTAATGAAAACGAAGTGTCACACATGTGTATACCTACCTGCTGAACCACGTCACTTCCAAAGAGGTATCCTGCTCCCCTTGGACTGATGCCCCATCCCTCAATGTCTGCAGAGGAAGAACAGTGGTATGATGAGCCAGTCAGGTTGACTGACGTGTGCGTGAAGCACCAAATTCAGTACAACAGCTCTAACAGAAGAGGTGTACACAAGAGACACCATCCCACAGAGGGAAAGGATTCCATTCTGCAGCCCAAGGATTCAGACTTTGTTACCCAACCGTTGCTCTATGGGCTGGGTCTGAGCACAAGGTTACACAAGGGGAGGACAGTCAAGCATTGCA
This sequence comes from Agelas oroides, assembly GCA_949130485.1. Classification (NCBI taxonomy): domain Eukaryota; kingdom Metazoa; phylum Porifera; class Demospongiae; order Agelasida; family Agelasidae; genus Agelas; species Agelas oroides. The sequence goes on along the minus strand of OX422201.1, from coordinate 5,840,410 downwards.
CAAACGTGTGTGTGTGTCTATTGATCAGGTAGAGATGTAGCCTCATTCTAGAGCTCTCGTGCGTGATAACTTGGGAATGAGGCTGTCAGCCGGAGAACACTCACCCTCAGGATCGGACCATAGCAGGTCGCACATTGGACCATCGTGGGGCACCTCCTGTTTCCGATCTATGGCACGGATCTGCACACAACAGAGAACGTTCTTCAAACGTAAAGCAAGGTACACGGTGTTCTAATTAGTGCACACCAAATTCACAGACAACTGCCTTGTCCCCCGGGCCCCCATCCAGCTGTCCATCACTTGCAGTACAGTAAACTACAAGCAACAAGAATCTGAGAGGGGCCTAGAAACAAGCTAAACTCTAAACAGTTCTCTACCTGGTCCAGTGATTGAATGGAGGGGGACAGCCCTCCGTGCACACAGAAAATCTGCAGAAAGGATACATTTTTGCAATAATTAAACTCGTCACTTTGAAGTAACAGCTGATTTAGCCTCGTACCCAAGCCGTTCGTTTATTTAATGAACAGCCTAGGTATGAGCCTACAGCTGCGTGCATGATGACATCGTTTTCAGAACAAAAATAACACCATCATGTGCTCTTGTAGCTGTTAGTAGTACAGCGTGCAAAAGGAAATACCATGGGATGCAGTAAGGATGTATGCATGTTTCACACTGCCATACAGGGCACATACCTTGCCATCAATAATGGCAGAGAGACTGAGGTAATCAAATATCTCTGTGCAGTAACGCCAGACGTTAACAGACCCATACTTCCTCTTGCACTCATCATAGAAGCCATAGACCTAAGAATGCAGGAACAACACATCAAAACACTAAAATGTTTTACACGACATAAGAACTATGTCCACTACTAGATCACCCAGGCTGTTAGCACCAACAGCCTGGGTGTGAAGCTACTATTAGATCAGTATCAGTTTGATAGCTATGCATAAACCAGGAGGAAGAGGATATTTCGGTTGGTCATGTCTATACAGTGTGCTGCTGCCAGTATCAAGAGTGGCTCCTGTGTGCCCTCGTACCTGTGTAATTTGCCTGCTCTCATGGTTACCACGTATGAGGGTTATTCTGTCTGGGTACCGTACCTATAGGAGGTGAGGAGGAAATAGCATTCAGACGATAGAAGAAAGACGGTGCATCTATAAAACCCACCTACACGTGCTTGAATTGCCATAATCATAAAACTGCTCCATTTTGGAGCAAGTTACTGCTAATTTCAGTATTCAAGATCAGAGGACAATGGACACAACATGTTGTATGTTATCAACCAAGGCATTAGAGATCTGCCCCTCTCCAACCCACAGCACAACTAGGAAGGGAAGGGATTACAGATGAGGGACGAGCATGGAGCGAGACACAATTTCTCACCCTAATACTCCTCCCCTAGAGGAGCATAAAACAGGTGAGGAACCTGAGTGAGACGGCTTTCTTTCTCTGCCTACCTTTAGAGCCAGCAGGAGCAAGAATGTCTCTACACTGTAGAACCCTCTGTCCACGAAATCTCCCAGAAAAAGATAGTTGGTCTCAGGAACGTCCCCACCCACCTACAAAGGTTACAGCAGATTGACAAGTACTGTAAACTACTTGAGCATCACACTCGTTCCCACGCTCCCCCGCTCTGGAACATGAGATGCTCATGTAGAAGGTACCAGGCTCTCCCCAGCTAGCAATGTTCACGTCCCGGAGGAGGTGAGCCTGGGAACAAGGCTAGCATCATCAATAATTTCATCTATGATCGCTCAATTTAGTACCGCAGAGGCTGCCACCAACTTTACACTACACTCACCTTGAACAACTCCTTAAGGTCGTAATACTGACCATGGATGTCGCCACATACCTGGATAAGAAAAGGGGGCGTGGTTATGTAGTTACATCAGTAGCCTCATTCCCAGACCTGTCATCTTGTCAATACAGCAAGTGAAAAACACTTGAGTCAGATAGTTATATACAGGCTTTTCAGTTACGTCATCAAAACCGTATACATCCGTATATTAAAATTTGCTCTATACATGGCAGTATACAATTGAAAACGAACTGGCCTCACAGATAAGCTTAATTTAGCTTTTGTAACTTACAGAGCGGTGGTATTTTGCCTAATTCAACACATACTAGAAGCATTCTAAGTGTCTCTTTGCATTCGCCGAGATCGCCATATAAGCTACCATCTCATTGTAATCAAACATGGCGGCTGTTTTCCGTTTTCTTTGGTATATTTTCGGATTCTTAAAAGTGATTAATCATGTGAAAATCCTCTATGTGGTCTAGGATATATGGTCTGGAAACGATGCTAGCTCATGGTGAAGGAAAGAGAAAAGAGAAACTAAATCTGACTATGTATTAGTTAACTGTAATACACTTGAAAGTGAGGGGAAATTACATGTAGAGGAAGCTTACAGTGACTGGTGGGTCTATTCTCTGCACGTTGCTCTCCTCAATAAGGATCTCTCTACATGAGTGGGAAAGATGGATGAAACAACAATCACAGTTAGTTTCACGTACATGGTAGCGCACCTGGCCTTTGCACACAGAGCCTTCACTTCACTCTCTCTGATGATCTCACAACGACGTAGCTGTTCTATTTGTCTGTGGAAAAGAATATAATTTACATGTACTATAATATTTGCTCCCACCAGACAATATTTGTTATGTTATTGACAAAGTGCTCTGAAACGAAGCTTGCCACTCACCTATCCAAATCGGAGAAGGTAGTCATGTTGTCAAGTACTGGGGAACGAGAGGAGACAAATATCTATTTAGAGCCCACCCATACTGTCTACCAAAAGCTGGTACTTCCTAACACAACAGGGTTTAATTAATAAAGTATAGAAGAAAAATAGAGACGAAAATATCTTTTGATTTACATACGTACGTACCTTTCTTCTTATGTTGTTACAAAGGTGTGAACAAAACGAACGCATAAAATCGCTTCGTTCCCAAGGAACACGGAAACGGAGTATTAGGCCTTCCGTAGTCTCTCCGTATACTACAAATTTGAGTAATTTAGGGTGAAAGGTTGGCTAACGTCAGACTAAACCGACGCCAAGGCTTCTATTGTGGGACCATTTGGCAGTCGCTAGACCGGGAGATCTAATGGGTGCGTTCAAATTTCAGCTATGTGTAGTGAAATACTTGTGTGTACATAGACAAAAGATTGCGCCTTGTGGAGAATTGACCCGTTGAGAGTGCTAAAACTGTAAATTATCGTTGACGCTAAATTCTGAATAGCTAGCGCCGAATGCCAAGGCTATGGTAGTATGGAATGTGGAGTTTGTCGCTTGGTAGCCTAATTTGTGCTCGATAAACTGTCACCAAAGTTACCGTAAAAGCTAATAGCTTGTAGCAAAGTGTTTGTGCGTGTGTAGGCGTATAACTACTGGGCCGTGTAACTGTGTCAGCACCCTCAGCATCTCTAAGGCTACACAGCATCCCCAGTAGTGAATTCTTGTTGCAATCTGATAGACTGCTATTTAGTACCAGGATGATCAACCCTCCAGATGAACTTCTCGAAGACTTGCAAACAAACTTTCCACCTGCGGCTAAGGCCCAGTCTCCGACGCCCTTGAGTGATGGAGCGGTAAATGGACACACGTCTCCCGGCCATGATCACTTGGAGAGCCATTATTATGATAAGTTTGAGGGCGAGGAACATTTACGGGGGTATATTCCTCCCCCCGCGGGCCAAAAGCAACAGGACTCAAGGGCTGGAATGCCACAGGTTAGTTACCACGCGGTGATAGCATATCTTTGTATTCCTGATAGGTATAGGTGCTTGATATCAATACTGCTAAATGTGAGCCAGGCTCAACTTCAACAACAAAAGTTGTTTGTAATATCTAAGAGCTAGCCTAGCAGTGTCTCTGGTCATGAATATCACAAAATCATGGCGTTGGGAAATTTGTTTTATTGTACACTCCAGTTGTGCTTACACATCGGTCATTGTAGTGTGCTACGTAAGGCAATAAAAACGAGTTTGTACGCCCAGTTTCCCACCTTGTTCTAAATTGTTTACCTCAGTTCCTTGCCAAATAGGTTTGGTAGCCTTCAGATCTGCCTCTCTAGTTTTTTCCATATATGACTGAGAAATACAGTAGTCATGCTAGTCTGCTTCAGTCGTTTGCATACTTGTGGTGGCACAGAGGTACCACATTGCTGTATTGTGTACACTATATATTGTTGACAGTGTACATACATATTGTTGACAGTGTAAATACATATTGTTGACAATGTAACATACATATTGTTGACAGTGTAAATACATATTGTTGACAGTGTACATGTACACTACATAGTGTATACTTACAATCAGAAACAAGCGACTTGCACTGTTGTAAAGGTAGATAAGCTAGACCAACATGCCACTCTCACAGATGGATATAGTATCAGGCTCATTATTCTTTTGTGTGGACCCTGCAGGAAATGTACAGATTGTCCTTTCCTGCAAGTTTACTTGACCTCTCACTGTGGCAGTGTCAAGCTTTATTGATTACCAGTAGACCTTGCTGGACTTTTGATTAGTAATGCCGTTTGGCTACCCAATGGAGCTTGGGAAGTCCACATGAAAAAATCTGCACCACACACATTCTCAAATGCCCCTACACACAAATGCACTTTCTATTCATACAATGTTTACACATACTTTGATCTTCCTCTAACAACCCACACATACACAAAAACAATTGTACATACTAACAACACACATGCTCATTATGACAGCAATTTGATGATGCTCAGTACAGTGAGGTACGCAAGGGCCCTTTCTACGTCCCCAAGTCCCAGACCGAGTCCTCTCCCCCTCCTCCCAAGCCTCCTCATGCTGCTCCCTCGGCAGGCCTCGCTGAGCTCGATAGTCTCCTTGAACTGCTCAATGACACTCAGCAGAGCATTCAAGGTGAGGCAGTAGGAGTGTGAGTGTGAGTGAGTGTGTGTGTGTCTGCGTGTGTGTGAGTGTGTGTGTCTGCGTGCACATGCTCTGCGGTCGGTGTTGTTGGAATGTTCAGAACTGTTAAGGAGTGTTAGCCATTTGGTTTGAAGCCCTGAGGAGGAACTCATGTTTTACCTTATTAGGCAATGCCTGGGGTACTTCTTGGAAAGAGATGACCCAAATTACTGCTAATTTGTTGCCACAACAGCAAACGGCCACAAGCGCTCACCAGCAAATGATGTTTCAATGTACCTTTTTGTACGATTACACGATTATTCCTGTGATGCATTACATAGTACACGCATACATTCCACCGGTGATGAGGAATGCATTTTTCTTCAGACTCATAATATATCTGCAGATTGTTTAAACAGCTGTCACAGTGGTAGAGTACAGTCCGCACTAGTAGATGGTAGCAGCTGAACCAAAGTTGCAGGACTTAGTTGTCTGTGGTTAAAGTAGTTTTGTCGTAGCCAGTTGTAGTGTTTGTAACTCAAGTGTGCTGTAGGTGTGCCCACAGGCATGTTAGAGGAGGAAACATGGTGTACATATACTCTACTTTGTGGTGATGTGTGTGAGCCACGTACTACATTCCACTTCTTGTGGCTGGAGTTCGAGGAAGAGTTTAGCTGTTTCACTCGTGTTGTGAATCAAAATGGCTGAAGAAATGGACCCTCAAGTAGACCAACCTAGTTTGGCAATGCAAGGATATGATACTCTGACCAAACGAATCCTTTCCTGTGCTCAAAAGACAGGGCGGTCTAACAGTCTGTCCTTCCTCATTGAGGATGCACAGCTACTTCACAGGAAGCTCTCTGCAATCACAGATTTGGAGACAAGTACCCCAGTACAGTTTCTGGAGAACTCTTCTTCAAGTGTGTGTGTGTGTGTGTGTGTGTGTGTGTGTGTGTGTGTGTGTGTGTGTGTGTGTGTGTGCATGTACGTGTGTGTATGTACGTGTGTGTGTGTGTGTGTGTGTGTGTGTGTGTGTGTGTGTGTGTGTGTGTGTGTGCACACAGAATGCTGCATGTAACACTGCTGGCATCTACTGTCTCACCTTCCTCTTCTCTCTCCTGTACCCTCTTCTTTTGCTCCTCCCCCCTCCTGCGCCCTCTAGATCAAGAGAAACAGCCTCCTGCCTTGCAAGCATATGGCTCTCGTCCTAGTGTTGCTAACTTGGTGGACGAATTGACAGAAGTTGAACAACAAGTCAGCGACAAGACTCCACAAAAATCTCCCAGCCGGGCAGGCAGTACTCAACGTTCCAATATCACCGCCTCCACCGCCACGATTGAGCTGGACGAACTCATGGCAAACCTTTCTAACTTTGAACCACCTCCCCCCTCTGAGGTTTCCTATGCCAAGCCAAACAAGGGGGCGCAGAAGCAGAAGTCAGCTGTGGATGACCTCAACTCGATGTTAGGCTCCCTGCAGATGGATATGACCCAGCGTGGGGTAGACACTGCTGCGAAGGGAGTGTGTGCCGCCTGTAGCAAGCCAATTCTTGCCAAGGTGGTGAATGCTTTGGGGAGGCAGTGGCACCCGGAGCACTTTACATGTGCCTCATGTGACATGGAGCTCGGACACTCAACATACTACGAAAGCAATGGCCGTCCCTATTGCGAGAAGGACTACCATGAGCTGTACGCCCCCCGCTGTGCCTACTGCAACGGGCCTATCCTTGATGTAAGTTGAGCTTATGATGACGCAAAGGGCAACTGATTAAAACTCAAATGTTTGTGTGCTAATTCTTAAGTAAACTTGGTGACATTTCACTCCCGAGTGAGAGTAGGGATCAGGTTGGTCCAATGCTTGATGCCAAGTGATCTTCTTTAGGCAAATATGATGACAGTAAGACTAGCATTATCAAAGCAAATATGATTATATCAAAGCAAATCTGCTCAATTCTTAGTCTGAGAGACAGAGTTAGAACTAAGGTAGCCTCGTTCTTGAATCTTCTGACATGCGACCCCACTGACTTTGTGGAAGAACTGACAGAAGTTGAATCCTAAGTTAGCAACATAACACACATGAGAATAGGGATCAGCTTGGTCCAGTGGGTGTCCCTACTTTGTGTTCTTGACCATTGTGTGTTGCTTGTTGTGACTGGTGCTATTATGGCTGATACTTGTACAGCTGCTTTTGGCTCCTCTGTGATGACTAACTAGTGGCTGGTAGGACAAACATGACCTCACCCAGTGACATACCCTTCCTCCTTTCCTCCCTCTCTCTCTCTCTCTCCCTCTCTCCCTTCTTCCCTCCCTCTTTTCCTCCCTCTCTCTCCCTTCTTTCCTCCCTCTCTCTTTCCCTCCCTCCCTACCTCTTCTCCCCCTCTTTCTCTCCCTCCCTCCCTTTTTCACTCCCTTTCACTCCTCTTGCTTCCTCTCTCCTTCCCTCCCTCCTCCCTCCCTCCCTCCCTCCCTCCCTCCCTCCCTCCCTTCTTCCTAACCCTCAGCGTGTGATGCGAGCACTGGATAAGACGTGGCATCCAGAGCACTTCTTCTGTACCCTGTGTGGGAAGCACTTTGGACCAGAGGGGTTCCATGAGAAGGATTCGAAAGCCTTCTGCCGGGAGTGCTACTACGAGAAGTTTGCCCCCCACTGCAAGCGGTGTGAGAAAGCCATCATGGAGGGGTTCATCACTGCACTGAATGCGCAATGGCATCCAGAGTGTTTCTCATGCAAGGTAGGGGGAAAAGGGAAACGGGGTGTTTTAGTTAACTTAACACAGAGGAAGTCTGATGCGAGTAACATGACATACAATGACACGTGATCCTGATTACCAAGTTAATTGCTAACCTACTGCATTCCATTGTTTTAACAGTGATTTAGAAGCTTCTAGCCTGCTGGGGTCCCTTGTCTTGGATTTCCGGCCATTAGAAGCTTCTAGCCTGCTGGGGTCCCTTGTCTTGGATTCGAGGGTATTTTTAACCATGCTAAAGCTGCCTATTTGGTTAACCATTGTTCATCTAGCTCTCAACAGCCACATAAATGCCATTTGGAGGTCTCACAAATGATAGCATGTTTCTTTCGACTAGCGAGACACCTTCAGCACCATGCAACCAAAACTCTCTAATTTACCCGTCGTGATCCGGTCATAGACTCTCCGACTAATATCCATTATTACTAGATGAATGCAGGGCATTGTGGGGCGAACCTGAGCAAGCAGTATGCCAAGGACTGCAATTGCGCATGCACAGTTCGTACGCACGCGCGCGTACCCCTTCGCACTTGTCGAGGTGTCGAAGTTGTCGTAGCGTTTAGTAAGAAGTAAAGTTGCTGTTTGCTTACTGTGCCTCATCCAAGTGTAGAAATGACAAAGGCAGCGTTGTACATTATTCACACAGGAATGACCTCATAATTGAAAGTCTTCAATTCTTGGCCAACCCACATCTAGTTTTCTGCTTAGGGGTGAGAAACAATGAATTGGTTTGGAAGAGGCTAACATGCAATTTTTTGTGTACACAATCACCGTTATGGTTTATCAATTTTTGTTGTAAACAACATGACATTACACTAATAACGATATAAAAGTGATGACATAATATTTCCTGTTTGCATGAGAGCTTACATTGGAGTTTCTATCGACCAAATGAGCTTCAAATGGTAGTTTTTTACACATTGCCAGTGAGTTAGTGGATGTTGTTTGGTTCAGTTTTTCCATTAGGGCTGTGTCATCTCAACACCATTGTTGGTAGCCACAAAAGTTTTCCATTTTTTCTATGACATTTTCTCTGAGAGTTTCTACTCCAGGTTGCTGAACGTCATGCTGGCTAGAAAAGTCTATATTTGCATCATCATTGTCTCTGGCAGATTGTGTAGTGGAGACAATTGTGGCAAATGCTTCCCATTCTTGCTTACCTGGGTAGCCTCGTTCCCAGGCTCTCCCCGCTAAGAAGGGCCCTCCCCCCTCTTAGTGGGGAGAGCCTGGGAACGAGGCTACACCTGGGTACAGTTCACTGAAATCACACAGCTATTGCTTGAATTCTTTGTTGTTAAAGATCACCTGACGGATGGTTTCCTTTTCCTTGACGTCGGCTTCTTCTCTTGCGGTCACGGAAGCCATGTACGCTAATGCGCTATTGGAAGCCCTACATACTTCATGCGACCAAGCGCGGCGCGCGGGTGATTCTCCTGCGGTCACGGAAGCCATGTACGCGAATGCGAAGCCCTACATACTTCGTGCGACCAAGCACGGCGCGCGGGTGACGGTCGTACGATAATGATAATAATAATACATATATGAAATCTCCCAGCTGTACCGTCTATGTGGGGCTCGCTCAGGCTCGCCCCAATTAGTGTTAATTAACTCATAATGTGCGTGCCTCTTTTAGCTTAAACATGGTTAGGACCAGGTGTTGTACAAAGAGGGTAATTGCAACCTGGCATTCTACATGTATTTGCATATTATAAGATCAGTAGAGTACCACAAAAATTTAAATCATGAAATAATTATGTGTCATGCAGTCTGAAAGATGTTCAGCCACACAAATAGAACCCCACCTGTGACATTTTTACCATAATGTGTAATTGGGTAGCCAAATAGTTCTCTCACACGTAGAGCTCTCTCACACGTAGAGCTCTCTCACACGTAGAGCTCTATCTTCTTGCTTGAGATAGTTGTTCCCATCTCCCAGTCACCCCAGCGTAGCTGATGAGGCCTGGTTATGACATTTTGCACAGTGGGTGACTCTGTAACTGTCATTTTCAGAGAGAGTTCATTGATCGTTCTTGCAGGCAGATAGCCTCATACCCAGGCTGTCGTTGTTTGTTTTGTATGAATTGCCTGGATACGGGGCTAGCAGATAAAATACTCCACTCAAAATGAACAGAAATGCATTAATCCTTTTATTGCGGTCTGCATTTCCATCGAAGTGCTCCACCAATAACGTGTTTGTGGCTTCTCTTTCCTCTCCCAGGTGTGTGAAATGACGTTCCCCCGAGGAAACTACTTTGAGCATGAAGGAGAGCCGCACTGTGAGATCCACTATCACGCCTCCAAGGGAACCCTCTGTGCCAGCTGCCAGAAACCTGTCACTGGTGCGTGCGTGTATGTTTGTGCTTTTGGATTTTGTCTCATAGTTTTGGAAAGAAATCGACCAAAGCTGTAAGGCAAAACCTGGAATGGAAATCCTAGGTTTGAGGCTAACCCGTCTGTATCTATGTGTGTAGGAGTCCATGTTTGAATTGTAGGAGTTAGTCTCGTCCCCAGACTGTGCACGATACTGAAAGCGATCTGTGCTGGGGTTGGTTTTGGGTGTGGAATCACAACTATGTTTGAATGCAAAGTGTCTAGCTGAGACTGTACGACTCTAATCTTGCCACTTGCTGTTGCTATGCTGTTGCTATGTGAGGCACGTGATGACAAGAGGGAAGTATTCTAGTTACCCTCCCATGCACCTGCACACACACACACACACATACACATAACAGGCAAGTGTATCACTGCGATGGGCAGGAAGTGGCACCCGGACCACTTCCAGTGTGCCTTCTGTCTCAAGCTGCTCAACAAGGGCACGTTCAAGGAGCACCGCCACAACCCCTACTGCCAGCCCTGCTACATCAAGCTGTTTGGATACCGTACCTAACACTCAATTCATTGTTTTCAGTACACAATGCTGCTAGCTAGCGTCACTGATAGTACAGAGTAAAACCAAATGTACAGTGTATGTAACAATGTTTGAATTTGAATGACTTTTTTTTGTTCTTTTAAACACCTTGTCTCATCGGTCGGCTGGAAGTAAAAGATTTGAGGCAAATGAGAGGAAAGTGAAATCCAGCAGTCATGTTTACCCGTGCTCTGACTACTGGTTGACAGTGAGCTGCAATGGTAAAGCTTCCTTGCAACCATTGGCCTCACGGTCTGGCTTTTCACTTTCTTTGCATCTCAAATCTCTAGCTGTAGCCTCGTACCCAGGCCTTCACTGCCTCCAGTATTTCATTCCAGCATGTAAATGGTGAAGGCCTGGGAATGAGGCCCTGCATATCATAAGTGGTCCGGAGCTGGAACCAGAACACTTCCACTGGAACTGGAATCAGAACAGCTTCTACTGGGATTGGGGTTGGGATCAAGATGGTAGTTCGATGTTCTCAATCTTGCTTTGCCAGCTAGTATATTGGCCAACTACTCACCAAGCACCCACTACTTTAACACTCGCTGCTCCTTCACACAACAAGGCTTGGTGTCAAGCCAATCAACACAAAAACAGTTTTGAAGTTTAGTACCAGTGGCCAGCTGTACATTTGAAAGTATCTTACGCACATGTTATACACATAGATATACAAACACAACATGTCGCATGGTGAAACATTGCATGTGATGTCATGTGACATCAGTTTAGAGTCCCTCTGCAGTTCGGAGCTCCACACAGACACGGGATCTTGTCCTCCTCGATGGGAAACTTGTAGTCGTACGTGATCTCCTCCCCCAGTGCTATGTCCCGCTTGGAGTAGATGACAATCTTCTTCTGCGTACCGAAATTGATCACCTTTGCATAGCAGTTGGGCTAGAGGAAGGTAGAGTAGAGGGAGGTCAATTCATCTTTTCCTCGTATATAGCATTTCCCCAGTCACACAGCTGTTAACAGCTAAGTAACGTAGATCAAGGGTGCATAAGAACAGGCGGCTTGAGTAAGAACATGTAACTCCAATAGAAGCCCATAGTCCAGTCAATATTATTGTGTACTAAAAATAGAACACCCGGTCACATGCTTACCGCTTATGTCTACACAGCATGCACACTACATGTTACTATTTTTAGTACTATGGCAGTAAATTTCAACCGGCTTCAAATTTCATGGAGTTACACACTCTTACCCGAGCCGCCTGTTCTTACGCGCTCTTCATCCAATTGTAAAAGTAATGGGCTTATTACTTGTGACCAGATGCAATATAGACCCTTCATAAATTATCAACTGGCCTGTTACCACAAGAGTGTATGACTGTGTAGAAAATGGCCACTGTAACGGAGGAACAACGAAATGAGTCCGGTATATCTACCTTGACCATCACTGCCTCCTCAAAGTGAAATCAATTTCGCCCTTCTTCGATTTGTGAAGGAGAAAAGAGCAGCATATCGCTACCACAAGTGCACTATTTAGGGAGGAGCACTTTGCAGGTCAGTAACTCTGCAGTAGCTGACTGACGTACCTAGTCATACACCTCACGGAAACATACAAAATTCACCTCCAAATACTGAACCTGGATCGCTACAACCGTGATGCAACAAACTACGTAACTTATTCCTCCACTCACGTCACAGCAGTGGTTGATAAACCGTGCCAGGTTTCCGTTCCTGGTGGCATCAATGATGTAATCGTGGTCCACTCGGAAGAGGTAGCTGCTCCCAACACCAGCAGCTTCGTATCTCCGTTCCCTCTCATCAGCCACTGCCTGCCGCACCACTTCACCAACGTACTCAATGACCATCTCGTCAGCAGCAATGTTCTCCATCGCAAACAACCCCCAGTTGTGGATGGTCGACTTGGCAAACCTCAACTGTTTCTTCCTGGCCTATGTGTGAAGCAGAACCAAGGTCAAAGGTAGGGCTCCCAACGAAAAAACCGAAGGTGTTCCAATTTCAAATTTGTTGTACTAGAACTAAGTATCTATCTGAGATATATAAAAACCGGACTACAAAAGTTGGTGCTGCAAAGCTATTTTCAGTCAATTTGTCTTGGACTTGAAAGGGTTAAGTGTCAAAAATTGGACGCAATTCGGTTCAAGTGACTTTTGAAACTTCGCTACGAAACTAGTGGTACTGATGGATTTCACTTGATGTATCTTGTGCAAAAATGCCTGGACCACTCAAGTTTATAGCTGTCAAGAGACTATATTAGCTGTTATTTAATGTTGCAATACATTTCTCCCATAGAAGAATAATTGATGGTTTGAAGTGACTTTTGACAAGTGAATTTAGCAAGCACCAGTGCAATTGATTATTTGCCATTGGTAGAGTATTAAAATAGCTGGACCACTCGCGTGGATATCTGAGGTATGTTCATATATAACCCCCCATATAAAATCAAAATCCTATAATGGCCATATTTTGGCACATAACCTTCTGTTTGCTTTATTTATTTTCGGAAGAACGAAAGTCATAGAAATTATTGTAACTGTACTTTACAAACAAGGTCACTTGGTTCTTGGATTTCAGCATACTTGAGTCAAGTTTGTTCGTTCTTGGATTTTTTGTTGGGACCCCTATCAAAGGTGAGTCCAAAGTTCACTACTAGGTATACATGTAAGGTCGTCTAGTGATGACTAGGTAGGCTAGGGGGAGTTGGCAGAATTTCTGGATAGCTTCACGGTCTCTTGCTAGCTTTCGGTATCAAGGTGGGCACAAATAGCTGCCGCACGTACACCATCACTAGGGGTGTACCCTAATTTATGGATATAAAGGGAAGTTGTTACTTGTGCTGCATCCCAATAGCTTCCTCCTCCTTCTCCCTCCTACCCCTACCCAAAAATTCCTACCACTCTCACACTCATAAGAGAACTAAGGTTAGAGAAGACTGCCCATAAAATGTGCCACATCGTAGGAGATTGTTGAGAGAGAAGTTTTGACCTACTGTACAGTTAATTTTCACCTTGAGTTGGTTGTATTTTGCAAGGTCGCTGGAGATATCTCCGGAACTGAATACTGAGGCTAGCCGCCGCTGGTTAGCTCTGTTTACCCGTCCACTACTTGTAGGCTGTAGAGTGGTGGAGGAGTGGAGAGGAGAGGAGAGGAGAGGGGAGGGGAGGGGAGGGGAGGGGAGGGGAGGGGAGGGGAGGGGAGGGGAGGGGAGGGGAGGGGAGGGGAGAGGAGAGGAGAGGAGAGGAGAGGAGAGGAGAGGAGAGGAGAGGAGAGGAGAGGAGAGGAGAGGAGAGGAGAGGAGAGGAGAGGAGAGGAGAGGAGAGGAGAGGAGGGGAGAGGAGAGGAGAGAGGTAAGAATACAACTCTGTGGACTCCACAGCAGCATGGCACCTCACCTTCACTCCAGGAACAGTTGTGGTGGGATGCTTCATCATCCGGTGGTGGGGTAAGTACTTCTTCTTTTTCCTTGTGTCAATCTTGTAGTATCCTTCAGAGCGAGCACACCCTGTCACGTGCCCCCCTTCCTCCTCTCCCCATCCTCCTCTTCCAATTGTCACTCGCCTCCTCTTGGGGGGCGGGGCACTCAAGGAAAGTAGCACCGAGTTAAGGAGAACATGACATCATGTAGCCAACTTTCATGTTGACACGTGTTACACAACAAATTAAACCTCTCTAATGGGAACCCAAATTTGTTCCGTTCAGTAGGAACAGACCACCATTAGTCTTGTCCCCAGACCCCCACCCTCTCACAAGGAAAAGGATCTGGAGCACTTCCTTGGTTGTGCCAAGTTAGCAATCTTAATTTTTGAATGATTACACATGACAGCACTATTTTATTGTCTTGTATGACATAGTGCATTGGCTTGTTCAGAATAGAGACTGCTGACTCAGCACAACCAAGAAAAGCGCTCAATGGTCACCAGACCCTTTTCCTTGTGAGAGGGTGGGGTCTTGGCACAAGACTAAAAACTATAATTACGTTCATGATGTACTTCCTCAAGGGAGAGTTCTGGCCAAACAACGTACACATACAGTATTTGGTATGGTATTGATAATGGTCTAAAGTGGCCTCTGCGAACCTTAATGCACAGTCAGCTAATCTGGTGCAAGCTCTATGGACACTAACATTGATCGCATTGCTGTGAAATTTGCCACGTAATACAGACACTACCAGACCCTGGGTCTGGTTTTGCTACTGGACGAAATTTTTTCCCTTTAATTTCCTACAAAAGGATATTATGAGGGTAGTGGGCCCAAGAGACCCCTTCAGCCATTTCATTCTCCTCATCTCTCATCTTCCCAAGAGCAAGTTTAAACATCTGCACGTCCTCCTTGTCTGGTCCTCTCTGTGTTATCCTCTGCAGTATCTCGTCCTCCACACCCACCAAGCGTCTCTTGAACTGTGGCCTCGGGGGAGCTGGTTTTGGCTTCACAGGCTTGCTGTCAAGCTGAATCCGAGAGAGGTTCTCATTCTCCATCATCAAATGCTCTGCTTTCAGGACCCCACTCTCCAACACGCTAGTTCTCAAAATATCATCTTCAATATCTGATAAGTTCTTCTGCTCTCTGGACAATTTTGTTTCCTTTGTTTTAATCTCTTTGGCTTGTTCTTCACCCCCAGAAATGCTTGCTCTTCTCAACGGAGGTTTTGGTTGGGTCTCCTTCTCCTCCTCCTCCCCTTCACTGTCTTCACTGGAACCAAATATATCCCTGTATTCCTTCTCCTCATCCTCTTCACTATGTACACAAGAATAGGAGGCAAGTGATGTCATATGATGTCATATCATGGCAGGTGATGTCACATGATGTCACATGCCACATCACATGATGTCACATGTCATGTCACATGATGTCACATGATGCCACATGATGCCACATGGTGTCACATGATGTCATTACAACAAAGGACCAACTTTCCTGTTGCTAACACATGAAACCTTCCTAGTGCGAAAACCCTTGGAACCCAAACTTCACTCAACGGTGGATCTTGGAGTTCATGGTAGTTGGCAACTCAACGTTTCGATCACACTCTGGTAATCTTCTTCAGGTAGGTTGCCTGAAGAAGATTACCAGAGTGTGATCGAAACGTTGAATTGAAATTTTGCCAACTACCATGATAGTTGAAGATCCACCGTTGAATATCGATCATAGCACACGGTAACATGATGCTCAGAGAGTACAGAACCCAAACTTTGTCCCATTCAGTAAGATGTCCTTAATTCAGGTTGCGTGGCCACTGAATGGTCGTTACAACACTACTTAGCTTACAGGAGCAGTCTCAGAATGGTTAATCTTTGCCTGGGGCTAGCACCAGTCCCTATGACATGGCATGAAGGAAACTAGGAGGCAGTACAGGCAATGTTTTCTCACCTGTGCTCACTCTCCTCGACTGTTGACTCCCTGTCACTCTCTAGCCAACTCCCCTCCTCTTCCTCCTCTCCTGAGGATTCCTCCTCACTCTCAGAGAGAGAGCTAAGTTCTTCACTGCTGATGTCAGAGTAGTAGGACCGACTGCCACGTGTGGGAACTGCACCGTCATCAGGAGTTTCTTCTGTGTGTGTGTATGTGTGTGTGTGTGTGTGTGTGTGTGTGAGTGTGTGTGAGGGCTGAAACTATGTAAAGATAAACAATAATACGCATTTGTGTGGTACGAAACATGGTAGAGAACTAGCTGCCGGCACCTACCTTCACTGAACAATCTTCTTCTTGCCACGACAGAGGACAGACTTTGGTCCCTGCGCTGCCCACCACGGTTGATCAGCGGAATCTTAAAAGTCATCAGCCTCTTGCGGGGGGTGGGAAGGCTGGGCTTCTCTTCCTCCTCCTCCTCACTCACATGCGCTGCTCCATCCTTGTCCAGCTTCAACCCTGGCAGCATGCGGCGGTACGGCTCCACCTTCGGTCTATGGGGCTTCTCCCCTCCCTCAGTCGCCTGCTCTGTGCTAGACTTCTGTTTCTGAAATAGCAAAATTGATACAGCAGAAAGGAAGTTATCCATTGGTTCTTTTGTTGTTGTTCTGGGCCTTGTGCGCCCATGCACAATTAAACCCTTTCTACCATTCTTTCTATCCTGATGTCACTCGTGAGTAAAGATACCACAGGCCCTCTCCCGCTCTTGCGTACTGCAAGTGACGGAAAGCTGAGCAGGAGCCTGGGAACGAGGCTAACGCTACCATACACACACAAACTGTATCTGCCACTAAGACTTAACAAACAAAGAACTTCAAATCCCTATACAAAATCTACTTCACAAACATAAGCTTGATGGTGTGCACGAAAGAGGAGATGGTGTGCACGAGGCAAAGGGCTGGTGGGTGCATGGTGATCACTCAGTGGTTAGAGCACTGGCAGCTCAAGCCAGGGGCTCTAAATTTGATTCCCAGCAACTGCCAATTTTCTCTTTCCTCTCATTACTTTGAGCAAAGTAACTGCACCCCAAGATGCTCGTAAGAGGTTAGTGCTGCAGGTTTACCTCGGCTCGAACATACATTTGTTTTGATGCCTTAGTGTACGTTATATTTCACGGTCAGAAAGCACTCCTTCAAATGAACCTATGATCCATTCTTACCTCTTTTGCTCGCTTCTCCCAAAAGCTGTCAAGGGTGGGGTACGCATAGGACTCGATCAGTTTCTTCTGAACATCATTGAGCAGAATAGCTCGCAGCTGGTCCAAAGCCTTGCTAAGAACCTCCTGGCTGATGGATTCCTTCTTGTTCTTGGGCGGGGGGAGGTTTCTGTTAGGCCTAGCCCTATTTGAGGAGAAGCGGGAAGAACTGGAATAGGCCATGTAGCCATTTGGTAACTGGTTCCCTGACGGGAAGTCTTTCACAAAAGGAGCAGGAGGGGGAGGTGGTAGCATGTCGGGGAGAGGGGGGATTGCATCACGGCAGTGGTGGGCGGGTGGGGGTGGAAGGGGAAGGTGAGGTGGCATAAAATCGGGGCCATGTGGGGGTGGGGGGTGGGAGGGAGGAGGGGGAAATGGTGCACCAGGTGGGGGTGGTCTATGTGGAAAGAAGCCATGTGGCGGTGGTGGTTGAGGCCCGGGGGGGAAGTGTGGTGGTGGTAGGGGAGGATGGGGTATCATGCCCCCTATCAATGGTGGGAAAACTTGTTGCTGCTGAATTACCGGTGGAACGTTGACCTCAATGACACTGTCCTGGGCATTCTCGTCATCAGAACACACCTCCATATCATCTCCACCCATGTCCATGTTGGCATCCTCATCATCAGAGACACTCTCGACCTTTAATGGCTCAAAAGATGAGTTATACACCATCACAGGAGACTCGTCACCAGATATCTCCTCAACTTCTAGTTCATAGCTGCTCGTATTTGCAGCTCCGGTGGTGGTGGTTGGTCCTGGGGAAACAGCAACATACGGTGAGGGAGAGGAAGAGGTGTCCACGGCCATGTTAGTCGATGTTGTGTTCCTGTTTGCCAGTAATGTTTGAAGTCCTAGGGAAGGGTCAAAATGGGAATTAATTTGGAGTGGAAAGTTGGCAGGCTGGACATTGGTATTCAAACTGCTGGCAGTGATCCTTGGTGAATTTGGTGGTGAGAGAGAAACAGGAGAGATGGCGTTCACTCCCGATTGAGTTTTTGACTCAAGAATCCAGCCCTTTTTAGCACCCACTTCTTCTCTACCTTCTTCCTCGTCTGAACTAATGTTTTCAATTCCATCTTGGCTGTCTTGTTTAGGGGCAGGAGGAAGAGGAGGTAAGGGGGGAGGGGCTTCTTGTTCCTGCAGTGGCAATGGTGGTGCGTTTTCTTCTGGGGGTAGTGGAGGGGGAGGGGTGTTTGGGGTGGGTGGGGGGAGAGGGGATTGAAATGTTTTCGGGTGCTTGGTCTTTGGTGGGTCTTGGGGACTCAGGATTGTGTTTGTCCGCAGGGAAATCCCAGAATCGATGCTAGAAGGAGTGCAATTGGTAAGGCAAGGAGAGAAAATGATAGGGGTGGATGAAGGTTCCGAGAGTGATGAAGGGGTACATGAAGACAGCGTGAGACTGGAGAAAGGATAAAGTTTAGTTGATGTTGACGGTGCCAGAAAGGAGTCACTGCTCTTTCTCTGAGTTGGAGTGAGTGGGGTAGCACCAAGCTGCTGCTGTTCCATCTCTGACTCGCTCAGCTCTTGTCCACTCTCGGCAATTGAGCTATGCCGCGTTCTGCCCTCCTCCACATCTGAACTTGCCACGCTGGAATCCTTCAATTCACATTCTTTTCCCAGCTTCAATTTCTTGTCCAGACCGCATTTCTTCAAAACAGGCTCCAGATACTTCTTTAAGTGTTCACCTAGGAATAAAACGTAATGCATACTTATATATATGTACAAGAGCTATGAGCACTCATTGTATTGCATGTGAAATGCACTACTTCCAAACTCCCAGGGATTGTTGTTGTCAATATCTACTGCACATGTTACCTCTAGCCTCGTTCCCAGGCCCACGCCCAGCTTCCCGTCACTTGCAGTACGGTTAAGTGGGAGAGGGCCTGGTACATTTTCTCACGTGAGTGATGTCACGGGTAGAAAGGCGGTAGAAAGACTTTAATTGAACGTGGGCGAGCACGACTAAATTGCTCACTGATTGCTGGTGTGTGTCTTCACTGTTTTGGCTTGGTAAAACTCTCTGTCCTCCCGACTGTCTCGTGAATAGCAACATAAAAGCGCCTTCGTGCGCTGCTATCTTTCGACTCGGAATGGTCACGCTCCAGTGCGTGCGTGCGAGCGAAGTTTTTTTGTGGTTTACATGACGCCTACGTTCGCATAATTTGCTCTGTCTGTGACGTCACTCACGTGAGGAAATGTACCAGGCCCTCTCCCGCTTAACCGTACTGCAAGCAACGGGAAGCTGGGCGCAGGCCTGGGAACGAGGTTATGTTACCTCCACCAAAACTTTGGAAACACTACATTACCTCACTTTCTAAGTATTTCATTGGGTGAACAGCGGAGTATAATGGTTCATATACTCCTGTCATTTAAATAATAGTTTGCACAAAACTTGCATGATGTACCGAAATAGTTTACACAAAACTGAGTTATAGTTTACTGTATCAAAGTGGTATAAATTGGAGATAGTACGTACCTATTAGCCTCGTTCCCAGATCTTGCACGTTTGTCGCCGAAATTTGCTCTGAGCGAATCTTGTACTGCAAGCAACTGAGCGAATTTCGTACTGCAAGCGACGAACGCGCAAGGCCTGGGAATGAGGCTACCACCTATACTTGGAGTATAAACACGATATACTCCTAGTATAGGTGGTATATTCAATACATATGCAACCAGAATACGCATCAAACAATGTTCATTTACTACTGTCAATGTCATTTATGTTTGAACATCTGTCTTTGCAAATCAACAGCTGTACCATCCATTCGACCATCATGTACTTCATGGGTTTATGAAAACAGGCGGTCTGCAAGGGTAAACTTGTGCAAATTGCACAACCTGGAGATTCTGTAAATATGTGAACAACTTTCACAAGTCTACAGAACAAAGCTTCCATCAATACCCACTGCAATCGTCTTGGGGCCATTATGACCACGCCCCTCTTATGGTGCATAATACATCTTGCAAGGCATCCTACATACCCTGGTCATCTAGCTCTGCTCTCAGATAGCAGCCCCCAACGATCTTTCCGTCCAATTCACCGACCGCTCGTCGTCCCTCGCCCGCCCGCATGAAGCTAACGGTGGCTGCTCCTAGGAAGGTTTTGGTCTTCGGGTGGCGGTGGAACTTGATAGAATGCACGGTGGCAATCTCCGTGCATACCTCCCTCAGGAGCGACCCCTTGACGCTCTCGTTGAGTCCAATGACAAACACATCCCTAGCCGGAGGGTCGCCATTCCAAAATTTGTCGTACTGTGGAGAAAGAAATGAGAGACGATCAAGCGCTAATTTTTACCACTGGTAAGCTTTTTACGGAGCTTTTAACGTTTTCAGCAACTTTTCAAACTGCCGTAAAGCTTGGCGAGGGCGCTAACCTTGAAACGAGGGACCTTCAAGTCAACAGTGCTGCCTGTTACTCCTAGAACCGTTTTCTGCGTCCGTGGATCTTTCGGCTCCCCGGCGGGTGGAAACTTGGTGGTGGAAGAGATAAGAACAGAATGGAGTAAGCTCCATGCAAGACAGTGAAGGCAGAATTGAGAGACAGAAAGCTGAGTTATTATTCTAATTAGAGCGCTCCATACCCCAGCAACATCTTTTCCGTTCAGTCTGTAAACTTTCTTGTGGCCTTTCTTCAGCTCAGGATCTACCAGGATCTTGTAGTTATTTCTCTTTCTCTGGGTAGAATCCCCACTAGCCATAGCTCAAAAGCTTAACACAAGGTAGATAAACAGTCTATCAACAGTGCACTCTATTTCTAAAACAAGGGGGTTATTTGCAATGATAACTTCTCATCATGCAATAACACTGCATTTCCACAGAGAGTGCAGATGTAGAGACCTCATCTCTCAGCAACATCCACAAGCAATCCAGTCTCCCTTCCTTGAGTAAACGGTTCTAAATAATACCCACCGCAATATTTGCGGCGCGCGTGACGAAGCCGCATATTTTTGGCCCATTCCCATGCTGTAAGAATTCTGCTGTAATTCTGCTCTAAGAATGACGTTAATTTGACCAATCAAGTAACAATATTATGTTTCAATATCTGATTGGTCAGATTCAAAATCACTGCTTACTCATGCATGCACAAAAATTCCTTGCTTTAGCTATTTGGCGTATACATACCCCTGTATGCTTGACTTTCATCTTACGTCAAAAATCAATGTCAAGTGAACTTTTCATGGAAATGTTATCAACATGACAACAATAATAAAGTTTAGTTTCCTTACTACTAAATTTCACAGCATTAAACATCTAACTTTGTAGTAAGTTTGCATAATCCTATTTCGCAAAAATACACAAGAAGAGCCTAAGCTAAAGTCCTGTATACTCTGCTAATACTGGCCATAGAAACCAGGTTGCTGCCCAGGGAAGGCAGTGGGCACCCCTGGCATCATTCCTGGAGGTACCATGCCTCCTGGGGGAGGGACTCCGACCATGCTAGGACCAGCCGTAATCATCAGAGGCATGTCGGCTGTGAGGATGATAAAGAGAGAGAGGAAGGAAGATATCATAGCAGATAAGAGGTACATACATACCATACCTCGAGAACTAGAACAACTTCTCTATGGACCTAGAAGTAATACCAGTGGCAGTCCCAGGTAGAACCCGAACATTATTCCATTGCGTATTTTGGTTGCTTTACCGTATTTAAGTGCTATAGCGTGGAACTTCCGTTAAGGGCAGGGCTCATACGCACTGGGTAGATGCACGTACATGTATACCTGACACGTTTACAGCACGTAAAGCGACCGAAATACACAACGGAACCCGGGGCTTGCCACATCTGCTACAGGTGAATAGGTAACAGACACCTCACTCACTCATCATGGAAGGTGGTTGCTGTTCTTGCATCTCCTCTGCCCGCTCTGCATCAGCCTGCTGTAACTTGTCCACCTGAAAAACACAAAACACAGTTAACTTAGGCTGTAGGTTACTAAAACATGTCGGCAGACAGCAAGAGAAATGTCCTATATGCTACATGACAAGAAGATGTAGCTACAAGCACATGGACAAGAAGGAAGTACAGTACCTGCATGCGTCTAACACATCTACAACAAGAACAGGCGGCTTGAGTAAGAGTGTGCAACTCCAATAGAAGCCCATAGTCCGGTCAAAATTATTGAACCATACAGAACACCCGGTCACATGCTTAAGCAACAATGGCTTATGTCCACATGCAGCTGTGCCGTACGTGTTACCATTTTAGTACTGGTGGTAAATTCCGACTGGTTTCAAATTTTACAGAGTTATATGCTCTTCTTCTTATTCAAGCCACCCGTTCTTATGCGCTCTTGCTACAAATATGGGACAGTATGATAGGAGAGAAATTTCAACACCACCTTTGTGAGGTACTCCCGGAGAACTTGTGCTAGGTATGGCATTGCAAAGTCCATGATGTTGTGTCTCCAGGCCAGCTCAAGAATGACGTCGGGCCTCAGCAGATCATAACAGCTGTAGAGACATGAGGCAAAGCACTCACGCTTGCCAATCTCCAAGAACCAGGCAATAAGGCTCTCGGTAATTTCCACATTTCGAGATTCACTGGCATATTGCATTGCATCCTGTAGCAAAGAAAAGCAAGTCTCAAAACTCACATACACATGTACATGCCAGCAATATCAAATGCACGAAGGGTAATCTTGTCCCCAAGCTCCTCCCCAGCTTCTCGGTCGTGTATGTGACCACAAAGATGGAGAGGGGCCTGGGGACAAGGCTACACAAAGAGTTCATTAACAGCTAATGTAAGAAAGAACCTTGTCTCGTTCCCAGGCGTCCCCCCCCCCCACCCCCTCCCTCCCTCCCCCAGGTTTCTGTTATTAGTACTTTTCTGCACAATAAGTAACAGAAGGTTTGGAAACAAGGTTGTTATTTTGTTGACAAGAAGGCAGTGAACAAGCTCCCACTGACCCTGTAGAGTTTGTCCTTCTTGCAGAGCTCCACAGACTGTGCCCAGCGGTTGTTGCTCTTGTAGAGGTAGGCAGCAATGCGACGGAACTCCAGTAGCTCATGCTTCTCCAACTGTTGGGCGAGGGCGATCGTATCAAAGTTCTCATAACTGTCAATGGATTTTCTGAGGCCTTCATAGTCCTCTTCTTCTGTGAGCACCTGATTGAGAGCCTCGTTGACTGCCTTATTGTTGTTAGTCTGCACGGTACGGAGGTAGGGTTTCACTAGCTTGAGGTGGCCGGCACGGGTAAAAAAGCTAACGGCACGTGTGTGATCCAGCCGAGGTGTGAGCACGATGAGTAGGTCATTGATAAGCAGTGGCTTGTGGTCCAGATAGAATGTGAGTGCCCGGTAGTAGAGCTCGATGTTTGCGACCTTTGTGACGACCTCCTTGAAGAG
Source organism: Agelas oroides (assembly GCA_949130485.1). Lineage (NCBI taxonomy): Eukaryota > Metazoa > Porifera > Demospongiae > Agelasida > Agelasidae > Agelas > Agelas oroides. Next base: position 5,816,944 of record OX422201.1, on the reverse strand, counting down.
GCTCTCCTTCCAGGCTTCAGTGGGGTGGGCCATCATTGTGAGCACGGCGTTGTCATACTCCTCGTACTTGTCGTAGAGGAAGACCAGCTCTGACCACAAGTGGGCCTGCTCGGCTGCACGAAGAACCTGTGGTGAAAACAAGAGTTAGTCAGTCATTAGCAGCATATTCATCAGTACATGTATGTGCATAAAGGCTGTTCTGGATAGAAATTTATGGTTGCTTATTTCAACTGCTTCACAGCATTTGAAATGCTGTACTGCTGACCTTCCGCTAAGGGGGGTGGGGCTCATAAGTGTTTTATAGACACTGATCCATGTATGAAGTGCGCATGAGCCCTGTTATTAACAACAGTGGATACAGTGCTTCAAATGCAGAGGTGTGGTCAAAATATGTGAAGAGATATTCAATTTCTATCCAGGACTGCCACATACGTACATGTCCATTTCAACTGCACTAGTCTCAGGGAATCATACGTCTGAAAATCCCTAAAACATGTTGATCCACAAAACTGTAGAATATACTCACAGATTGTATCTATGAATGTTTATTAGTCTTGTGCGCATGGAGTGGACAGCTGGGCACGAGATGAGTATTCTATGTGATTTACCTGCTACCATAATAAGTTCAGAAGGTATGTTCTGGTATAGCTAGCCCTCGCTTCCAGCACTTCAGCAACGTACCTTGGGGATGTTTACACGCGACCAGAAGAGTTCAAGATGTTCTCTCATCTTGGATGGCTTGTACTTGGAGTACAGGATGGCAAGCTCCGTGAACATGCCCATGTGGGCCCGCTCGAGACCCAGTGCAGCCTCCATCAGCGTGATGAGCTCGTTGAAGTGCCCCAGGTTCTGGTAGTAGTTGATGAGTTCTTCTAGTTCGTCTGCATGTACCACAATGTGCAAGCCGCAGACTTGCGCCAGACGGAACTCCTCAGAGTCCACACAGGAGAAGCAGACCTGTGTGTGTGTGTGTGTGTGTGTGTGTATGTGTGTGTGAAACACAACCACATGCCTTCTAGCTAGACTCTGTCACTATCACCTAATCAGAACCAGTTTACAAAACAGATGGTACTTCAAACCTTGCATGTCTAGCTAGTTCTCGAATGACAACTGTCAAAACGTCAGCCAAAACTCTATGGTTTCTAGCTAGTAACAGAAAACGTTCTTTTCCATTTAGTCCTTGCATCATGGATCAGAAAATATTTGGAAAATTTGCACTTTAAATTTTCAGGTAGAAAGACTTTTCGCCACGCATGAAGATTCCACAACATACACAGTTAATTGTTAAATGTTTGCATGTTCATCAAAATATTTTAGAGCGTAAATTTCGCAATCAACAGTAGTACCTAATACACCAATCTACAGGTTCCCAAGAAACATGCAAAGACAGGCTTGTACCTCCTTCCATGTCCTGGTGGAGTTGGCTTTGCGTGCAGAGTCAACAGCATTCTGGAACTCTCCGAGGTGCACAAGGGTGGAGGCCAGACGAGCAAAGTTGGAGATGTTGTTGAAAAGCAGCTTGGCAGCTTCGTACATTTGCTCTTCATAGCACCGTTCTCCAACCTAGGAGGGACAGAGGGAGAGGGAGAGGGGGAGAGGGAGGGAGGGAGGGAGGGAGGGAGGGAGGGAGGGAGGGAGGGAGGGAGGGAGGGAGGGAGGGAAGGGAGGGAGAGAGGGAGGGAGGGATAGAAGGAGAAGAGGTGACCTCCACACAAATGATCTGGTTCAGTAACAATGTGTACATGAACAGTCAATGAACCACCATCATGTCTCCAACCACACCCAATGCCAGTGACCTACCAACATAACACTTCTACCATCAAAATACGCTGCAAACACTAATGACAGTACAGCCCCTCAGCTAGCACAAGGCCTCATGGTCAGTTGATTTTCATAACCCTCCCAGTGACACACAAGCCCACTACATGGCCACATGCCCACCTGCATTATTTGTGCATGGTTGGGTCCTGAGATGAACTCCTCAAGGTCAGCAAGACGGTTGGTCTTGGCGAAGGCAAACACTAGCTCTGTTTCAATGAACGTCTCTCGTGTCTTCTTACGAGCCATCTGCAGGTAACGTACCAGATCCTCAAAGTTGCCTGCAGAAGAAGTATGTGATGAAACACACTTGAACCAACTTCATTTTATGAGGGAAGGTGAGGAAGAGAGGAGGGAGGGAGGGAGAGGGGGAGGGAGAGAGGGAGGGAGGGAGGGAGGGAGGGAGGGAGGGAGGGAGGGAGGGAGAGGGAGGGAGGGAGGGAGGGAGGGAGGAAGGGAAGGAGGGAGGGAGGGAGGGAGGGAGAGGGAGGGAGGGAGGGAGAGGGAGGGAGGGAGGGAGAGGGAGGGAGGGAGGGAGGGAGAGGGAGGGAGGGAGGGAGGGAGGGAGGGAGAGGGAGGGAGGGAGGGAGAGGGAGGGAGGGAGGGAGAGGGAGGGAGGGAGGGAGAGGGTTCATGAGCAAAAATGATTTCTAGTACTTGTGCTTCCAGCTCACCTCCCTCATTGGCAGCCTGGATGACTTCAGTATAGGTGGAGGGATCATCGGCCTTGATGTACGAGTCAATGGACTCCTTTACAAGGCAGGCATCCAGTTGGGCCTTGGCTAGCAGGCTCCACACTGGTGGCTGGTTGCACCGCTCTGCAAACTCATAGGCACGGTCCAAGTTGTGTACGTGCATGATCAGCACCTATATGCACATATACACACATCATACATACGGGCAGGAAAGCAACAGATTCATATGTATTGGTTCCCACTCTCATTCAAAGTACATGTAGCATGTTAAATTGGACGATTATTAAACTCTAATGGTGCTTAGTCTACCCTGTTAGCAATGAAAAATGGGTGTAGTAAGCTTTGTCTTCTGTGGTGGGTTATCAATAAAGTGTGGGTGTTCGTGTCAGTGATTGCGCGTGCATGTGTACATGTGTGTTCGTGTCAGTGATTGCGCGTGCATGTGTACATGTGTGTTCGTGTAAGTGATCGTGTGTGTGTGTGGTCATGTGTGTGCGCACCTCAATGGCAGAGGTGTTGACGTCAAACTTCTTGAAGATAGAGAAGGCCTCCTCGAAGAGCTCATTACTGATGCAGATGTTGGCAATGTCTGGAGCATCGTAGTTGTCCAGACGGTTGATATACTCCATCACACGCGTCTGGTCAGCTTTGACCGCTGTCAGGACTAACAGATTTTGCAGGTTGCTAGAGGGAGAGAGGGACACATACTATGAATGATTTTCTCCTCTTCACCTTTGATCCTCGCCCCTCTCCTCTCGTTCCCTCCCTTTCTAGATCCCCTTCTTTTTTCCTCCCTCCTTCCTTTTGCTCCTCCATCCCCTCCCCTCCTCCATCCCTCCCCTCCCCTCCTGCACCCCCTCCCCTCCTCTCCTCCATCCCTCCCCTCCCCTCCTGCACCCCCTCCCCTCTCTCCTCCCCTCCTCGCTCACCGGTGATCCCTGAAGATTGAGTTCTCGTCCAACACAATTTTCTCCAGCAGCTCAATAAGTTCATTGGGCAGGTCGGCTGTCATGAATGCCTTCACTGTGACTGACACATCCTCAGGGTCCTGGGTCTCGCTGAGTGCCGTCTGTACCACCTGGTCTATCAGCTGTCGACGGTAAGAGTTCTCCTCGTCCAGGACACGCCCCCAGAGGTCTGGGTCACGCCGTCGCACCAGGTAGCGTGCCTGGCTCTTGAAGAGTGAGTTATCATTGCACACCTGTGTAAAACAGTAAACATCAACAGCTGCTGTTCACAACATTCCCTCCCCTTTCACCTCTCTCCCTGCTCCCCTCTTCCCACCAGCTGATCTCGTCACATTCCCACCCCCCACCTTCTCCCCCTCACACATACCTTGATGAGGTCATCGTCACACTGTCCCCTTTCGTAGGCGACACAGGCGAGGTGGGGGTCTCGCTTCTCACAGTAACGACCAACCACCCTGCTGTCGTAGAACTGGTTCTCCCTCAGGAATCGCTCTGGGTTGTTGTTACTATCGATGTAGATCTTGGCCAGGGCGTTGTGTGTGGCAGGCTCCTCCACACCTTCATGTACCCGTGTCTCTAGCCAGGGCAACAGTAGCTTCAGTCTGCGGAGAGAGAGAGAGGAGGGGAAAAGATCGACATAAAGTGGCAGCACAAGTACTTAAAGCGTCTTGTCTTGGTTAGAAATGCATGTTTGATGGTACGAGTGGTTGCCAGGTGTGCAATTGAAGCTACCTGTGCATGTACGTATATAAATGTATAAAAGATTGTGAGGGCTGGTGGTTGACGGTGGTTGAGTTCATCAAGCCAAGCACCCTGGGTTTTTTTTTCTTCACCTTTCTCTTGTCCATACCATCCAACAACTATTTACAAGCAACAATGTTTAGTTGTCAGTAACTCTACAATAGGGGCTTTCCAAAACCACGCCCCCTCCATTAAATTTTCTCCCAGCATCTTGATCTACCTACCATAGTTAGTACTCTATGACTGCAGACTGACTTGCAAATTTCAGCTTTATACCCATGTTTCATTCGTTGGATATGCAGGCTTCAAGTTTGAAACTTTCCTGTATATTTAGATGGAGATTGGGGCCAGATTGGGTCCTAGCTATTAAAATGTATGGGAAAACTGAAATTTTGAGTGTGCAGATCTCAGAAACTAAACATGCTATCCAGCTCAAATTTTCAACTTAGTCTCTTCCTAGTGAGTACTAAGTCATATCTAAAATTCAGGACAATCAGAGGTACTCCCCAAAAGTGGGTGGGTTTTGGAAAGCCCCTATACCAGCACATGCTCTTAGGCTGGCTAGTGGCTAGCTGACCTGTTTCTCTTCTCGACCTCCTCCACGAGCTCATCAGTGGAGAATGGTCCCCGCACAGACAGCACCAGGTTCTTGATGATATCATCCGTACAGTCCACATCCAGTAGACCCCCCACCACCACTGGCAGACGAGAGGGGTTCACCTGGAGGAGAAGAGAGGAGCTGTCATGATAACCAGTGCAAAGCTTACACAGACAAAAGTATATCACCATAGTCCTGCATACATCATTGATCTAAAATTATTGACTGCATGTGCAATAGCAGTATGCCACTCGACTGGTTTTATAGAAGAACGGCCATCTCAACTCTTTACACTAAATGTGTGTCTATATACCTACTGTTTTCTTCCACTAGTTGTTTTATAGTTATATTTCTTTGTCTCAGCTTTGTGTGTGTGTGTGTGCATGTGTATGTGTGTGTGTGTGTGTGTGTGTATGTGCATGTGTATGTGTGTGTGTGTGTGCATGTGTGCGTGTGCGTGCATGTGTACGTGTGTGTGTGTGTGTGCATGCGTGCATGTGTATGTGTGTGTGTGTGCGTGCGTGTATGCATGCATGTGTGTGTGCGTGCGTGCATGTGTATGTGTGTGTGTGTGTGTGCGTGTGTGTGTGTGTGTGTGCGTGTATGTGTGTGTGCGTGTGTGCGTGCGTGTGTGCGTGCGTGCATGTGTATGTGTGTGTGTGTGTGCGTGCGTGCGTACATGCATGCATGTGTGTGTGCGTGTGTGCATGCGTGCATGTGTGTGTGTGTGTGTGCATGTGTTTTTGGTCTCAGCTTACGTACCTTCTGGACATAGATCTCAATGTACTTCTGTAGGTTATTGCGATACAGATACAGCACAAGGTCATGGACAAAGTCGAAGCGGTCGCATACTATAATCAGGGGGAGTTGATCTGTCAGTTTGGCCTCCTGCATGTGTTGAGTGTGAGTGTTTGAGAAAGAAGAAGGGCGGAGGGAGAAGGAGTAGAGGGAGAGGGGAGGGGACAAGACGTGGTCTGATCAACAACAGGACCACCAACTGAGGACACTTGGAAGACCAGTGCCCACCTTGAGGAAATTCTTGACTCTCTCAGGATCATAGCAGTTGCTCTCTCTGCAAATCCTTTCCACCTCCTTCATCTGACCTGTCTTGCAGGCAGCCTGGGAGAGAGAGAGGGGGGAGGGGGAGGGAGGGTTAGAGGCAGTAAGTAGGCTTGAAGCCCTGGGAACAAGGCTACACAGCAAACACACTGCCACTCTGGCTATACTTGTGTACCCACCTGGATGTACTTGAAATGGACATCAGAGTCCTGACTAAAGTTGACGATGGAGCCCAGAAAGTAGAACAGACCTAGAGAGAGGAGACAGCAGTCGAGGTTCAGGTTTGAGAGGAACAAGTACCAGAAATTGGACAATTCTTTGATTAAATCTGGAGCACTTCAAAGGACAGACTTGCCTTGCAAGGAACGCCTACTGTCCACATACACAGTGAACATCATTGCATAAAACTCCCTATCTACATGTACCTGTACACTAAAATGGCTACCGTTTGTGTGAAATGTCACAGAAATGTACGAAGCAAACCGCTTCACTCCACTGGAAACTAGAAATGCAAACTATCCACTCATTCACAACTCTGAAAAATGTAGCTACATATAATTCAATTTTCTAATTTGAGTACCACCTTCATGCATACAATTATACTTGTATGAATATCTATACTTCAACCACCCCTCCATCACACATAGACATGGGGGGGGGCAGAGGGCTTCATTACCACAATTACAAGTACCAATCTTGCTAGCTTATTGACTTGTGTACAAATCTTTCCCTCTAATGTCATTATAAAAGCCACACTTCCAATGATAAGATAAAGTGTCCAGATAAGAACTAGGACATAAGTGATCCACTTGGCCACTTAAATAACAAGATACTTTGACAACCAGCACAGCTTGGTCAAAATGTTGCCATCAAGTTCTCATTTCGAAGTCTATTTGTCACACTACCGCAGTGTCACATCCCTCAATCAATACGGGACTCTCTGTCCTTTACGTTTGCAGTGGAGCAAAATGAGAGGTAGAAAGAGTTAATGTATGTCACAGTGTAAAAAACAACATTAACCATTCACGTCACGAAGATGAAAACTCGTGTAATCTGTTGCGGGTACAAAGACTGGACAACAGATAAGGAAAAAAAGGGACAACTTGACATGGCAAATCAAGAAAACGAATGCTTGATCAGTCATTTGTGTCCACAATGAAGAGCATTGCTTTCTCACCTTCGAAACTCTTGAAGGATTCAAACAGTTCGACAAGCGAGGTTGTGGTCAGCTGATCGTGGTACTTGGAGGCAATCTTCACACACACTTGGAGGTTCTGGCGAATGTTAGACTGCAGCATGGCGCGGAGACACTCCAGGGAATCCTCCACCGAGAGGGACCCAAAGTAGTTCACCAACCAGTCTGGGTTGAGCATGTGGGTGTGCACCACGGCACGCTTGATATCGTAGATATCAGTGTAGTGTTCCAGGGCTCGTTGTAGCAGTCCGGCTTGTTCACACAGCTGGGCAACATGGGCTTTGTCGTAGTGTGTGAACATTTGGTTACCCATGATTGCATCCGCAACCTGTATGTGAGTGTGAGTGAGAGTGTGTGTGTGTGTGTGTGTGTGTGTGTGAGTGTGTGTGTGTGTGTGTGTGTGTGTGCATGTGTGTGTGTGTGTGTGTGTGTGTGTGTGTGTGTGTGTGTGTGTGTGTGTATAGGCACATGTGAGTGTGAGTGAGAGAGTGTGTGTGTGTGTGTGTGTGTGTGTGTGTGTGTGTGTGTGTGTGTATAGGCACATGTGAGTGTGAGTGAGAGTGTGTGTGTGTGTGTGTGTGTGTGTGTGTGTGTATATATAGGCACATGTGAGTGTGTGTGTGTGTGTGTGTAGGCACATGTGAGTGTGTATGTGCGGATGTGCATGTGTGTGCATGTGTGTATGTGTGTGTGTGATGCTACCTACCTGTGGAGCGGTCATCAGGTTCATTTCGAGGAGCCTGGTCTGGAGGTGACCCTCCCCAGGACGGTTGTTCTTGAGGGCGTCCAGCAGGAAGGACGTGCACTGCTGTACCATGTTCATCTCCATGAAGACATCCACAATCTGAGCGGAGGAGGGAGGGAGAGAGGGAGGGAGAGGAGAGAGGAGAGGAGAGGGAGGAAGGGAGAGGAGGGAGGAAGGGAGAGGAGGGAGGAAGGGAGAGGAGGGAGGAAGGGAGAGGAGGGAGAGGAAGGACAGATGCCAATAAAATATAAGCACAGATCTATACATTACAAACTTGGTTATCAGCTGTCACCTGTGCCCCCCCCCCCCCCCCCCCCCATATCATGCCCTGCATCCCCCTGTATGTACTTGTACTCTCCCCTCTGCTCCCTCCCCCCTGCATGGCCACACACTCTCACTGTACATCTATATCCCCCCCCCCCCCCCCCCCCCCCCCCCCACTCCTCCTCCCATACTCTCCCCCTGCACTTACTTGGTTGAGGTCAGAAAGTGGCTCCTCGTCAGCCACAAGCATCTTGGCAAACTCAGTGCCTTGGTCAGGGTTGATCCTCATCACATTGCGAAGAAGAAAGATGTAGTCCGGCGTGTAGCTGACTTTCTTTGCATACAAGATGATCTTCTGGAACTGGCCTGTCTCTGCGAAGCATTGGATCACCTACAAGGAAAGGAAGACACTACAATTAAAGGTTAGGTTGGTTGATCAAACGCTGCTACACACCTTTCCTGGCACACCAGCTCTGAGGAAGACGGAGAGAGCAAGGGTGGGGTCCACTTGCTTCACAAGTTCACCCAGCTCCTCTGAACACTCCAGCTGTACAATAGGAAGGAGGGAGGGGAGGGAGGGAGGGAGGGAGGGAGGGAGGGAGGGAGGGAGGGAGGGAGGGAGGGAGGGAGGGAGGGAGGGAGGGAGGGAGGGAGGGAGGGAGGGAGGGAAGGGAGGGAGAGAGGGAAGGGAGGGAGAGAGGGAAGGGAGGGAGAGAGGGAAGGGAGGGAAGAGGGAGGGAGGGAGGGAGGGAAGGGAGGGAGAGAGGGAAGAGAGGGAAGGGAGGAGATAGGGAGATGAAAGGAAGGGAGGGGGAGTAGTTCACAATGCAATCAATCTTAGCAGAAGGCACCTATGTAAAGTTCCATTGTTAATCTGTTACCAGAGCTACTGGTTGGCTAGTGCTACAATGTGGCGATGAGGCCGCACAACACCGGAAAAAGCTACCCACACCTACTTTCAGGAAGACATCCATATATGGGCATGTATACCTTATTACCCCCACGCACCTTATCTTCCTTGAGCCACTTCTCCACGAGCTGTTTCTTGCCTTGAGCGAGCACGGGTCTGCACAGTTCTAGTGCCTCATACTTGTTCAGTTGACTGCTCTCCAGCAGGATGCCAAAGTACTGCAGTAGTGGCGAGGTTTGTCCGGCCTGAGCAGGTACGTGTTGGAAGCGCTGGATCGTCTCAGGAGTCCGGAGGATACCCTGCAGAGGAGGGATTGGGAGGCATAAGTAACACGAATGTGCTCTAATAGCCCTTGGACATAAGGATCATACAAGTCCATCAGGCTAGACCATCTCTGCCTTAAGTTCAATAGACAATGACTGTATATACCTGTGAAGCAAGCTTAGCACTAGTCTATCAAGCCAGCCCATCTCTCACTCCAGAAAAGTCTCTGGAGGGTGAGAGATGGTCTGGCTTGATAGACTATGTAGCTTAGCACATGCACAGTTTGCCAACGTGCAGCGATTGTGTTGTATTGTAGCTAGCTTTGTGCAGCCAGTGGTTCAAGATACTGATGAAGCAGTTGGAGATACTGAAAGTGAAAATACTATCTGAATAGTTATGTAATGAATAGTATTAGAAACATCTTAGGTGTTAGCAGGGGATTTCCCACCTAACCATCTGTACTCTTAGGGTGGTTTTATATCTCCATCTCTTCGTACCTTTGGAGCTTTGGCAGCAATCTTGGCAGCCTCGGAGAACTGTCCCTGGGTGAAGAGCATGTTGAACTTCCTCACAAAGAGCTCCTCCGCTCCAGCCAGGTTGTTGCGGGTGGCCATACGCAGGGCTAGCTCAGGGTTCTGCAGGGTGTTGGTGATGTAGGGAACAATGCTGTTCTCGTCCACACTCACTGAGAGAACCTGAGGAGGAGGGAGGAGGGGAGAAGTTGGAGGGGGAGAGAGAAGAGTGAGAATAACAACAAAAAAAAAGGAAAAGAAGGGAGAGGGAGAGGAGGAGGAGGAAAATGGAAGAGGAGGGAAAGAGAGAGGAGATGGAGGGGGAGAAAGAAGAGGGAGAAGAAAAAGGAAAAGAAGGGGGGAGTGGAGAAAGGAGAGGAGGAGGAGGGGGAGAGGGACAAAAGGAAAGGTAGAGGAGACAGAAAAACAAAACTAAGAGAGAGATCAGGACACAATAATAAATGAACATGCAAATTTGTGTGTGTGTTTCAATTACTGTCCTGGTGAAATACTAAATACTAGCAAACAGCAAATAGCAGACAGACCAACAGACAGACAGAGGAACAAACAAAAAGACCAACCTGTCCCTTTCTGTTGACACCAATAATACCACTGCTGGCCTCATGGACAGCAGTGACAAAGATGGTCTCTCCACTGATGCGGTTCATGTAGATGCAGGTGCCGGTCTCAATGTCATAGAGATGTACGTAGCCAAACTTGGTGATGAGGTAGATCACATCATACTTGGCGCTCACCTGGAGCAAAGGGAGGAAAGAAGGGGAGAGGAATCAGTGAGAAGAGAGGAGAGAGAGAGGAGAGAGGGAGAGAGGAGAGGGAGAGGGAAGAGGAAGGGAGGAAAAAAGGGAGGCAGGGGAAAGAGGGAGAGTGGAGGGAGGAGAGGAGGGAGGAGAAGGAGACCGTAGAAAGAGAGGGAGAGAGGAAGGAAAGAGAAAAGAGAGAGGAAAGAGAGAGAGACAAAGGAAGGAAGAAAAGGAGAGGGAGGGGAGATGAGAGGAGAGAGAGAATTTGAAAGATAACAAGCAGTCACCACTCTGCCACTGAAAGCTGTTAAGTGGCACACTAACCTGCATGGCTACAGGGAAGTCAGTCTGGGCCTCTGGGGGAAAGAAGACATCCACTGCTTTCTTCTGGAAGGCTTGGTTGCCTTGTGCAGGGGTCCCCACTTCAATAATGTGCAGCTGTAGTCGGAGAGAGGCAGGGAGAAAGAAAAGCATTATCGGTCACAGTATTCACCACAGAGTCTAACACAGAACACGCACCTTTCCTCCCTGCTGCGTCCTCACACCAAACGTGAAGAGCGTGGAGTCCTCCGTGTTGCCAGGTACCATGAACTGGGCAAAGGCGGCAGCATGACCCTCGATGGGCTGACTCACCTTCCGCTCCACTGAGTACAGCTGCATGTGACCTGCCACTCGGTGTTGCTATAAGTGATAGTAGGACAGTTTAAACTGGTGCACACCCGACACACATCCTCCCCACACACGTACCTGTGCGGATATCCCAACCAGTAGGAGCCATTTGAGAGCCTTGTCTGCACGGTAGTTGATGATCTGGCACCCAGCGAGACTTGAGTGACGATCAAACATCTTCAGGGGCTGAGACTCACCTGGATCAACACATGGAAATATAACCTATGATCAGTTGTACTGTCAAGCCAAGTTTGAACACGTGCGGACTGGTCAGGTAATCTACACACAAATTTGTGAAAACACTGGCTGAGTAACCATTTTGATGAAAACATTAGGCTTGGCATGGTAAACATTGTCTGGGTCAGGTCATGACCGAATGTAGGGCCATCCCAGTGCTGAAAGGAAGTGAGGAGGGAGTAGGAGCTAAACAAGTTGGAGCAAACACAGCACATGTGGAGCCAAGGAGAGGAACATAACAACACAAGCCCCTGTCCCAAGCCACATGAGCCCCCGTCCCAAGTCACATGAGCCCCCGTCCCAAGTCACATGAGCCCCCATCCCAAGTCACATGAGCCCCCGTCCTATGTTACATGATGTTCCATCCCGTATCACATAGCCTATTCCATGTCACATGAGCTCGGAAACCGCATACATCTGCCCCCCAAATAACCATCATCTTTCAGGGCTTCATTTAAGGGGGGGGGGGGGGGCATTCACCCCTCTTTGCCAGAATCTCGCCTCCCCCTTGGAACTTGTGAACACTTGTGTGAGGTATGGAACAAGACCAGTGATGCCCCCCAAACTTTTAACCGCCAACTTTTGCCCCCTCTTGACAATTTCTCTAAATGAGCCCCCTGCCCATGACTCACCCTCCATGGACCAATGGTAGACGGACGTCTCGGTGACTAGAGCGATGGTGTTGAGGTTGATCCATTTCCAGAAGATGACATCGTCAACCATCTGATGGGCCTTCATCTTGCTCTTCATCTCAATGTTGAAGATTTGCAGGTTCTTCCCGGCTGCAAACAAAAACACACAGCGACGTTAGTCGGCATGTCAGCACCTCACAAAACTGAGAAGCTGTTTGAAACACATGCATAATCAGATGAATCCGAATATCGACCGAAACACTTTGGATTCTTTAAAACATCTACGCCTGCCAGAGGAGGTTGGAAGTTTGTAGTTAGTGATGTGCGTGGGGTAGCAATTAGTGCAATGTGAATGACGTAATCATATGGGCTAACATAGAGGCCCATATTAAAAGTTTAAATTGATTTACACAAACAGTCCTTGGAACAAAATTCGCTCAGTGGATACTGCCAGGTGAGCTCTAGATCGTCTGCTATGGCATTTTATGATGCACAGAATTTTTCCATGGGGATTCCCAAGGAAACACTCAAATGTTTTGCATATAAGGAAGGGCTATAGTGGTCGATCTAGAGCTCACCTGGCAGTATCCACTGAGTGAGTTTCGTCCCAAACAAACGAAAGCTGTTTGTGTAAATTGAGTTCACTTTTCACTATGGGACTCGATTTATTATGTCAATCACGTAGCACTAATTGCTACTTCGCGCGTGTCACTAATTACTAGCTTCCAACCTCCTTTGTACACCTGCAGTTTAACAGAGAGATGTCACTTATTGTTTGTTCACATAGTTTCGTACTTCGTTTATAGGCATACTATTTATTTGGGGCAACTATCTACACACTAGATCAATAAACAATGGCAATATAAATGATGTATAGTAAGTGCATTGTGCATTTGCATGATGTAATAATCATGTAAGCACCTTTTAAAGCTATCACTTTTGATGCAGGATTCATGATGGCAGAATCGGCGGTAATGGGTCTTCGAATCGGGTTGGTAGCGTCCGCAAGATCAATGATGACCACCTGTGAGGTATCTGCCACCTTCTCCCGCACACAGATGAATTTGTCGGACTCCATCGTCAGGGTAGCAAAGCCAATCTGTTGCACGTTGATGCCCACATTCTGGAGCTGTAAGGTGCAGGGAGGAAAGAAAGGAGGGAGGAGGATGAAGAAAGGTATTGTGCGATAACAACAAACAACTAAAATTGGTTATCGCTTTGGCAGTCTGATCATTTCATTTGGGAGAAGGCTCTGTTGGAAAGGTGAGTACAGGTTTAGGTAATGATTAGTAGGAACACTTGCACAAGAAAGGAATGCTACTTGTAGGAGTGCTACAGTGGGAAGTTCAATGCACTTGTACACATCATGAGATGGAGGTACGACAACTACATGACGAAACAGCTCGTTCTCAAGATTGGCTTGTGTTATGAGTGACTGACATACTAAATGATGTTGCAATGGCTACTCTTTACAAGTAGTCATGGATTGTAATTGATTCTGGTACATTCAGAAACTTGTAATGAAACCTCAACAACCATTTGAATGCTTAGTGCCTGAGGTCTTTGACAGAAAGTTTCAAGCACATACGATACTGCTATAGCATCCACATTCCCTTTGTATGCATATCCTGACAGACTAGTAGGCATCTCAATAACTACTGTAATTGCACACAACCGCATACGTGACAGGTAAGTATGTGTACACGTAGGTACCACCCACTACTCACACGCCCTAGAACACGGGAAGGGACAACTTCATAACTTGTCGAGTAGTTCTGTGTGTTTACGTAGGCGTACTATCCCAACAAACCTGAACATGCTCCTGGAAACGAATGGGCAGGTTCTGCGCCATTCTGAACAGAAAATAGTACCCCGCTTCTTCAGTACGCAAACCACACTGGGCAACGCTACTTCCAACCTCCCGCTGTGTTCTCAGCTCTCAGCTCTCGGAGAAGTACGTCGAGAGTAGAAACTGGCAGCTCAGTATCGGAGTTACAACTGCAGCCCCCGGCTCTTCGAACTCAGAAGTCGAGAGCTTCCGTTTTGCTCAGGAAGGTCACAAGAATGGCCTTGCTGCGCATGCGCAGTGCGGTTAATGGATGACCAGAAGGTGCGCTTTATTTAGAGATCCGGCAATGCAGTTCGTTCGCGCAGTCGAGCATCTGAACTCTCGAGCTGAAAGTGGTGTACGCAGGGCAATCCAGCAATCCGATTTGGAAGGATGGGGTCTGCGCAATGTAACGCTCCGTCCATACCAGCTGGAGGGGCTTTCTTGGCTCGTAGAGAGACACCGATGCGGACACGGGTGCATCTTAGGGGACGAGATGGGGCTGGGGAAAACGGTACAGGTGCGGCTAGAAAGTATAAATGCATCCCCTATATTTGCATAGTACTCGTTTACATGCGTTTGAATTGCGCACAGCTAGGCCTATTGTTTTGCACGCAAATTGGACGGCAATTTTGTTTGCAGAAATATCAAAATTCTTGTGGTGATGCCCACCTAAAAATACTTGAGAGCAATTTGGAATGCTGCTTGTCCCACCTCAGCCTCACTATATTATTCACCCAGTTGATGTGGCCATAGTTACACCACTACAAGTGAGGTGATTCCTTGGTTGTATGCTTGCTAATTAGCCCCTCCCACTTTATTAATTAGCACATGTACCACTACAGCACTGGGATCCACACCCCATACTCAGACACTGCTTTTGCAACAATCTGGGAACAAGGCTAGCTACAACATAGCCTTGTCCCCGGCGTGCGCGAAAAACGGAGAAGCGCCTGGTACACACTGTTTGCGCATGCGTTTAATCTCCCCAAGATGTGGGGGCTCCGGACTATTTTCTGATTCTTCCGTGTTATGTGACGTCAGAGTTCGGACTCGATATAGTAAACTTGTCAGGCTAATGAAAGTTCGGATTTTCAGCAAGCAATTTATCAAGCCCTACAGCGACTTGCGACCCCAAGTATGGTTCTCTAAACTTTCAACTCTCCGCTTGCACTTCGCACACATGAGATTCGGTAAGCCGTCGTCATGGTTCAACGTTATATCCAACAGAGCGCTTATCCTTGATGCTAGTCTTTCCTGGCTAGCTTGTTTACCAAACAATGCTACTCTATGGTGGCTATAAGCCACAGAGGATCAGCAAAGGCGGCACACCAATGCCATTTTCGCTAACTGGTCCACGTCGGGATGTTTACTACTTAAATTTTGTCAGAGCACATGCCCCTAAACAGTGTAAACATCATAAACGTGAGCAACACCATTTTTAATTAACCGGAAGTGCATCAGTGTGTACCAGGCGCTCTTCCTCCGCGCCGGGTACCAGGCTAGCTACAACACAACTTGGTGTTTAGAAATTTGTCTCTTTACTGACCTCCTACCCAGGCCTCATATCCAGGCCTCGTACCCAAGCACCGTACCCAGGCCTCGTACCCAAGCACCGTACCCAGGCCTCGTACCCATACCTCATACCCAGGTCTCATACCCAGGCCTCCTACCCAGGTCTCATACCCAGGCCTCGTACCCAGGTCTCATACCCAGGCCTCATACCCAGGCCTCATACCCAGGCCTCATACCCAGGCCTCATACCCAGGCCTCATACCCAGGCCTCATACCCAGGCCTCATACCCAGGCCTCATACCCAGGCCTCATATCCAGGCCTCATACCCAGGCCTCATATCCAGGCCTCATACCCAGGCCTCATATCCAGGCCTCCCCCGTTTTTGTTCTTTAGTTTGCGTTCATTATGACACATGAAAGTAGAATGTGAACCAAAGAACAAAAAAATGGGGGAGGCTATCTCTTTGCTAAGTTACCCATTGATGGAGCAGTTTTGGCCTTACTTGAGGCACACTGTCCAGAAGTGAAGGAAAATAGCTACATCTTAGAGCTGGTCACAATGTTGTGTCTCAAACCACTCTAGTCCATCTCCCTGCTGGTGTACTTGTGTAGCTGTAAAGGACTTTGTGGGCCCTTCCTTATCCTCTGTCCTCTCTCTGTCATCAACAACTGGCAAACGGAACTGGCAAGGTAAGTTGACCATGTGAAGGACATCGTTTATTAGTCTCATTTCCAGACTCTCCCCTGCGCCCTGGACAAAGGGGAGGTCTGGGAACAAGGCTAATTGTCTATCAAACCAGATCATTAGGTCATTTTCCCACTCTCTCATTTTAATTTCCAGCAAACGAAGTTCATTTTCTGTTGCTTGCAGTCATGGGTGGTGTTGTGTGTGGGAAGAAATTACCTACTTTCAGCACCCACCCCCTCTTCATTTTCTCCCTCCCCTCCCTATTATCACAGGTTTGCACCCCAGCTAGATGTCTTGAACTACTCTGCTGGGAAGGAAGTCAGGGAAGAGCAGAGAGAAGAGATAACAGCCTTTGTCTCTAGTCAGGTAGAGAACCCTAGCTAGCTAGCTGCTAGATACTTTAGCGCTAACTGATGCTACCAGTATCTTGTTCATCTTTAGTTGTCATGCCGACTTCTTTCTTTCTCCTCAACTGCGCGTCATTAGGGTGTTGGGTGGGACAAAGCAAAGTTTCCTTTCCATGTGATGCTCTCTCACTATGAGGTATGTGTTGATATTAGTGGGTGTGGTCAGACAGTCATGTGACTATTCTTACTTCACATAGGTGGTCATTAGAGATTCATCGTTTATGCAAAGGTACATTAAATTCACAAGTCAATTGGTTGATCAATAGCTTCTGTGATGCCCTTGGGCTTGCATGATCTGTGAAGTATGACTCAACAAATCTGCCTCCTATTGTTCCACAGGTTTCCATGGCAATGCCTCATAGTGGATGAAGGTCACAGGTTGAAGAATTCCTCCTCTGTTCTCTATGGCCTGCTGAAACAGGTCAGTCCATTTCTCAGGCTTGTCCACAGTTCTCCAAAAGTGGGCCTATCCTGCCATACTCGGCTTCACTCTACCATGACTCTATCATGACTCTGCCATACTTGTGCTACACTCTGCCATTTACTGCCACACTCTGCTTCATGTGTGTGGATCTGCCATGGCTCTACCTTTATTTGGCTACACTATATACTCAAGTACTGGAAGACGAAACTTTCCTAGCCTCATTCCCAGCCCCCTCCTCTCCTCGGGGGGGGGGAGGGGCCTGGAGACGAGGCTAAAACTTCCCAGTTATAACCTCCAGCCTATTTTGATCTGAGAATTAGTAGGGCTAGGGAAAACATCAGACGCAGCCTGTATCCTTTTGGCTTCCTCCTACTTGTAGTGTGATGCTGAGTTTCTCCTCCTGCTCACGGGCACTCCAGTTCAGAACAACTTGAAGGAGGTAGTTCTGTTGCTGCTGTTGTTTCCAGGCAGCCATATTGATTCCTGTTCTAGCTATAGTAACATATAAGCTACCGCTCTCCCCAGCTTTACTGCCTGTTGTCATTTGTGGCTCCGCAAATCTTCCCTACTGCAAAACTGGAGACATTTGTGGAGAAGTTCTCAGATCTCAAAGGTCAGACACACTCCTTCATTAGCACACACGATCCTCCTCCCATGTCCCTGTCCCTGCCCCTGTCTCTCTGTCACTGTCCCTGCCCCTGTCTCCCTGTCTCTCTGTCCCTGTCCTCGTATATATACACATAGCGTACTTGAACTGACGGCAAACGTCTGCACTGGTTTTCACCTTACGTATGTAGACGAGCAGGTGGCAACATCTCTGCATACAGTACTGGAACCATTTCTACTGCGCAGAGTCAAGACACAGGTCTGTGCCTGTCATTTCACACCATAGGTTTACTATATTCTTGTAAGAATACAGAAGTATGCAAGAGTTATCCAAGCCAAGTATACTGATGAATACAAAAACTGTACAGGAGGGGACAGGCCTCATACCCAGGCCACTTTTCTTCCCATGCAGCCTGGGTATGAGACTAACCTTTGCCCATGGATCCTAGCTGGTTTCATCCTGTGTCATAGGCCCACATAGCCTGCACAACATTGAAAATGAAACCATTCAAGAATGTCCAGCCTCCTCCATGAGCCACAGGGTTTGAGGTGTCCCTCTTATCTTTTGCAGTATGTCACTAAGGAAACCGTTTGTTGTCTCCATACGTATGTAGGTATTGTTGGACCTGCCAGAGAAGAGTGAGGTGATTCTGTACACAGGACTTTCTGCGCTGCAGAAGAAATACTACAAGGCCATCCTCACCAAAGACCTTGGTACGTCCAGCACACCATTATCTCCTCTCCTTTACTCTCTCTGCACTCACATCAGTTTGGATCCCGATACGCATACGTAGTTTGCTAAATGGTGGCCTCGTTTCCAGACCTGTTCTGTTTGCTATTTAGCAACAACCAAACTACATGAAAGCTGCTCTTTCACTTCCCAAATTGTGTATTACAAACTGTAGCGGGCAGGGTTGACCTGGGACCAAGACTATGAAAATGGTTCTGGAATGAGTATACTACTAGCTAGCTTGTAATTCTCATCTCTGAGGTCTATGTTTATTGTTGATTGTAGCCTCGTTCCCAGGCCTTCCCACCGTCCATTTTTTGATCGCTTGCAGTCAATCAAAAACTGGACGGTGGGAAGGCCTGGGAACGAGGCTAGTTGATTGTACTGTGCAAGGTTGCAGCATGGCTGAGCAGCATATGGAATATCTTGGTTGTGGAAAAGATCTTTGGTGCTTAAAAATACGGTCTGTTTTCAGCTGCCTTTGGTGAGGCTGGAGTCAAGACGAGGCTGATGAACATCCTAGTGCAGCTGCGGAAGTGTGTCAACCACCCTTACCTGTTTGATGGGGTGGAACCGGAGCCGTTTGAGCTGGGAGAACATCTCATAGAGGCCAGCGGTGGGTTGGTGGGAAAGGGGAAAGGAGGGGAGGGGAGGGGTGGGATGGGGTGGGGAGAGGAGAGGTGGGGAGGGAGGGAAGGGGTGGGAAAGGGAGGGAATAGAAGGGAATAGAAGGGAAGAAAAGGGAGAGATAAGAAAAGAGGGTTGGCATGACCAGTTACCTCTAGTTTGGGCTAGCCTCATTCCCAGGCTCTCCCCACTTTTCCGTACTGCAAGTGACGGAAAGCTGGGTGGGGCCTGGGAACGAGGCTAATGTTTGGCTATGTTCACAACTTCTGGCTAAGTGAAATTCTGCGTTTCCCATGTAGGTAAACTGTTCCTCGTTGACCAACTCTTAACCCATCTGAAGCCAAGGTAACACAAACACGTGTGTAATCTTATCAAGTTGAACCAAGCAGAAAAGCTTCATTGTTTCGCTTTTTTCATAGGGGTCACCGAGTTCTGATGTTTTCTCAGATGACGCGGATGCTTGACATCATCCAAGATTACCTCGGATACAGAGGCAATATCTTAACTTTAATAACTACTTATAACTATGTAATAACCATCTTAATAGTTACTAAACCATCTTAATAACTTGTTACTGTTATGAAATTATGAATGGTAAATCTTCGGGGAAGAACAGTTCTTAATAACTACTAAATAACTACTTCTTATCTATATGTTGCTAGGTTACTCTTATGAGCGTCTGGATGGCTCAGTCCGGGGGGAGGAGCGGTTCCTTGCAGTCAGAAACTTCTCAGAGGATGAGGAGACATTTGTTTTTCTTCTGAGCACCCGGGCAGGGGGCCAGGGACTGAACCTCGCTGGAGCAGACACTGTCATTTTTGTTGACTCTGACTTCAACCCTCAGAATGACCTCCAGGCAGCTGCAAGGGCACACCGCATTGGCCAGACAAGGTATATACAGCCCTCATTACAAGGGTATGCCCCTTCAATTAGTGCACATGATTGAAATGGCAAACCGGCAAAGGTTGTGGTGTCCTCATGAGAGGAGGGAAACGTGCATTCATTTGCAGTTTGGTCTGGGTACGAGGGTAGGCTGTGTGGTAGATTATGACGTATGACACATGAACGTATGAACAACCAATGAACCACATCTCTCTGAAGAAAGGCAGGCCTAGATGTTATGCAAAGTCACCCACTGCACAAGATGCACTTTGGCCAATACCAGGCCTCATAAGCTGTGTTGGGGTGACCAGGAGACCGGGACTGCTATCTCATGCACAAAATGCAGTCGGGTGTATGCACATGCTGTGAACCCCCCCACATATACACACACACACACTCACACCTTCCTCAGGCCAGTAAAGGTGATTCGTCTGATCTCACGGCACACCGTGGAGGAGATTGTGCTGAAGAGGGCTCACACCAAACTAGAACTCACCAACACTGTCATAGAAGGGGGACAGGTAGGTGCAGCATAGCTGTAGGGGCAGTGGGGTGAGAATGGAGGAAGAAGAGGAGGAAGACAAGGAGTAGAGGAGTAGGGTCTTAGCACACATACCACACACACACAGTGTTTCATTCATTTTCCACCCTCCTCTCTTCTTCCTTCTCCTGGATTGGTCCTAAGTGTTTGTCTCCTGCAAGCACCTGTGCCTCCCTCTCCTCTGCAGTTCTCACATGGTACAGTGAACACTGTGGCAGACAACACCTCCCAGCTGGCAGACATTCTCAAGTTTGGTCTGGACACACTCCTGCAGTCAGATGAAAGGTACTTATGAAATGTAGAGATCTGATTGGTTATTTACCTCCCATCCTGGAGCTGAGGATGAAACCCAAATTTCATGTCAGCCAAGTCTCATTCCCAGACCACCCTGTTCTCAATCCGCATGGGGGTAGCCTTGAAACAAGGCTATGTCCGACTTACAAAGCCTTCTCTAGCTCAGTTGTCTAACATGATGATGAATATACTTCTTCCATGTGATTTCTCCTCAATGGTTTTTCTCCAATCAAATGCTCCTTGTTCCCCTGCCCCGACCCTAGTCTTGTCCCCACGCCCCACCCTCTCTTGGGGAGGCGCTGGGTTTGGCACGAGACTACCCCTACCCTGCTGTACATCACACTGTTTTACCCAAGACACTAGGTTTAAGATGGGTAATATAGCCAGGGATGCTCGATCGTGAAGAGGTGTTTTAGTGGACTGACAAGAACACATGGAGTTCATTGTCTCAGAGTTTATTGCAACTTACTCTTTTTTTCGTAGCACCATTGTTGATGAGGACTTGGAAAGGTAAGTACCACTCCCTATTACTGCAAGAGCTATGTACCTCTACTACAAGGATTACCTATATTACCTGTAGCATCATTCCCAGGCTCTAGGGTACATTACCTGCATTGCCTACTTGTATTACTGCATTACTAGTCATGATGTCATAATGATGTAATATGAGGATCAGTTACATAAAGAAACATCCCGATTACATAAAGGGCTCTAGCTTATGTCCAGCTGTACATCCGTTCTCTTCACTCTCTTGATCTTCCAGCATTCTGGGTCGCAGTGAAGGTGGACAGTGGGTGGTAGAGGAAACCACACAACAAGAGACAAAGGAGGAGGAAGAAGGTGAGGGTCGAGTTAGAATGGACCCAGTGACATGGGCCACACCCACTTGCACACAGGTGTGTGGTAGTCTAACAAGATGGCCACACCCACTTGCACACAGGTGTGTGCCTCGGGTAAGAGTCTATGTATGCATACCTGGGTATTCTCTTGGAAAGGAGAGGGGGGGAGGAGGGGTATGAAGGAGGAGGGAGGAAGGAGAGTTGGTTAGTTTATTTACGTGTGACTCAGTGTGACAGTTGCATGTGCACATGTCAAGGTGTGTGCGCTCTTCATATCTCTCTAGGCATTGACAAAATATGCTAGCAGGTATGTAAATTCTGTTGTAGAATAATAGGTGGGAATTTGGGAAATTATGTAATTATGAGCTGAACACTTCCTTGAAACAGTATAATACTTCCTGCATGTAATAGTATTCATTGTTTTATTGGTTCAGCCGTCGTCTGCAGCAGCGGAGAGGGCTTTTTCTTTGTTAGAAAATTCATTTTCACACCAACAAAGGTGGTCCCTTGAAGAGTATGTTTCTTTGTCAGTAATGTTGCAGTACAATTATTAAGTTTTGTAAAGATTATCTAAAAATTTTGGATTTTTAATGAGAATAATAGGTAAAATTTGGAGGAATAATAGAATAGAATAATGGGTAAAAACAAAAGCACATTTTGTCAATCCCTATATCTCTCCCTGCAGTCCCAGAGAACATGTATGTCTATGAGGGAAAGGATTACTCCAAGTCAAGTGATGCAGACAAGAGAACATTTGACCAGCTCTTAACAGGTAAACAATCTTTGTTTGGAGTCACCATTAGTTGATTTTCACCTCCCCAACACACACACACACACACACAGAACAGCTTAAGATCACAGAGGGCTTACGGGGGGGACGTGTACTACGTAGCGAGCACCGAGTGTCCCTGTCTACATCCCTCCCCCTACCAGAGCAGAGAAAGAGAAAACAACTCACTCCCGCACAGCTGGAGGAGAGAAGGAGAAAGGTAGGTATACAACTTATCACCTCTTCCAGCTTCACAATTCACACTCACATCCTCACACTCTCTCACTACCACAGCGTGAGGAGGCCCGTGCAAAGAGGATGAAGCTTTTAGAGGAACAAGAGAGAAGAAAACTGGAGGAGAAGAGGAGGAAAAAGTGAGCTCTAACTTACAGCTCCTCCTACACCACTGAAGGTTGCCTAAGGTGCACATGGTGAAGATTTTACCAACTGAAGAAGAGGGAAAATGGTTGCAAAACCTTGAAAATTTGCCACTGTTTTCCCACATAAATGCTCTAGGCCTATAGTTAGGGCAAACAAGCATCAACCTTGGACACCGTTGGGGTAAGTGCGTTGACCATCCTGTATGTGTAAGCTGTACTTAGTCCAAGGTTGTCCTCTTGCTTGAGAAGTCTGACATGAAGCTCAAACATTTTGAAATCAGGTTGTGATTTCTGCTGATTTTTGATTTAGGCCATACCAAATTGATTTTATGTTTCACGGATCCGGCCGGGACTTTTTTTTTGAAAATTGAAAAAAATTAGCAATTAATATGTTCACGTGATCCAGTACTCACCACGTGGCAAGAATGGAATATAGCGAGCAGTTTTGTGCGGCTGAGTTAGCCTCGTTCCCAGACCTCCCCCGTTTTTTTTTTGTTCTTTGGTTTGCCTTCCCCGTTTTTCGCCACTCTTCCGCTTCCATGTATTATACTGAACACAAACCGAAGTACAAAAAATGGGGGAGGCTATGGCTGAGTGGTATCTAATTAAATTCATGGGCAGTCTGGTCATTTTTATTTTTATTTTTTTGCCTGCCTACTGGGTCATGTTTCTTACCTAAGCAATCTGTGAAACATAAAATCAATTTGGTATGGCGTTACTGATTGCAAAATTGAATGTGAGCATATTTAACCAAAGTAAATCGGCACTTCCTATACGTTGATTTCTTGATTTTAGCATGCAGTGTACAAGATTTCGACCATGTCAGACCGATCAGTTCTAAATGATTTCCTGAGATTTTTTTCTACAGTTTATCCATTTCATTGATACCAATTGAAATCAATTTTGAATGCCAACTGGTTCCTCTTAGCCTCGTTCCCCATGTCACTTTCACCAGGCTTGTATTCTGGGAACTCCATGGTTACACCTCTTTGAATGTCTCACTGGAGAGTAGCAGCAGTGAGAGCGACAGTGAGGGGTCTGGAGATGAATTATCAGCTAGTGACCCCTCGGACAGAGAGATACACTACGTGGTGGGGGATGTCACACGCCCGCAGAATACTGGGGATTCAGATGCCATTGTGGTACACTGTGTAGGTACGTAATTACGTACTCAGAAATGTTGCCAGTTTTGGTGAGGATATGTTTAGCTCTCTGTTTTGTTTGTTCTTCAGATGACTCAGGGAGGTGGGGAAAGGGGGGCTTGTTCTCTGCCCTGTCTGCCAGATCTCTGCAACCCCAAGCACAGTATGAGCTAGCTGGCAAAATGAAAGGTATGATGGGTATCTGCGTGTGTGCATGCGTGTGTATTCTATCTGTAGCTCCATGCATAATGATCTCTTGTGCGCCTTCTTTTCCCTCCTCCTCTCCCTCCCCCCTCCCTTCTCCTATCCTCCCTTCTTCCATCCCCACCTCACTCCTCTCTCCTCCTTCATGCAGACCTGAGTCTGGGGGATGCCCACATGGTTGCTATTGACGACCTCATCAGCAGAGACAAAGGAAGGGACATGGTAGGTCTCAGATATTTGCCAACATAACACCTTCATTCCCTTCCTCCCTCCAGCTGGCGCTGATAGTGGCTCAATCTCGTGCACCCGGAGGCCATCTCTCAGGAATCAAGCTCTCAGCTCTGAGCACAGGTCTACAGTGGGTAGCCAGAGAG